>BGPR01004677.1:0-106681 GCA_013235015.1 Araneus ventricosus | reverse complement strand
ATACGTGGTAGAGGTGATGATGTTATTCCTGTTGCATCTACAGGTATCGCTGCAACTCTATTAATAGGGGGGAGAACAGCCCATTCTGTTTTTAAAATTCCAATTGATTTAAATGCAACATCTACTTGCAATTTGAAGCCTAATACAAAAGAAGCTGACATGTTACTGAAAACAAAATTAATTGTGTGGGATGAAGCACCCATGACACATGTTCATGCTTTCTTAGCTGTTGATAGACTTTTACAAGATCTCACAAAATGTAAAGAACCGTTTGGGGGCAAAGTCATTCTACTGGGTGGAGATTTTCGCCAAGTTCTTCCAGTAATTTTAAGAGGTTCAAGAACATTAACTGTTGCCAGCTCCTTAAAAAAACACGCTCTTTGGTTGAAATTTCATAAGTTATATCTGACAAAAAATATGCGTGCCCTTGAATCTGAAAGGGATTTTGGTGCTTGGTTGTTGGACATTGGAGAGAAAAAAAGTGGCTCAACGATTCAGTTGCCTTTGCAATGCTACCCTTCAATACAAGACCCTGTACATCAATTGTACAGTGATATAGATTTTTCCAGTGTGACCCCACAGGAGCTTAAAGGTCGAGCTATCCTTACTGTTAATAATGAGCGATCCATGGAAATCAACAATAAAGTGTTGGAATTTATGCCGGGAAATGAAACTGTTTATAAAGCAGTTGATATGATCATGAGTGAAGATCCTCAAGATCAATTGACATTTCCTGAAGAATTTTTAAATTCTTTGACACCAACTGGTTTGCCTCCATATGAGTTAAAGTTGAAAATAGGTTGCATTGTAATGCTGTTGAGAAATTTAGCTCCCTCTAAAGGATTATGCAATGGTACACGCCTAATTATCACAAAATTGCAGCAAAACATCATTCAGGCAAAATCCATTGATGGTACACAGACGTTTCTCATTCCCCGAATCCCTTTGATTCCATCTCAGACTAACATGCCTTTCAAATTTAAACGTATGCAATTTCCCATTCGTTTAGCCTTTTCCATGACAATTAATAAGTCGCAAGGCCAAACTTTTGAAAAGATATGTTTGGTGCTCAATGAGCCGGTTTTTAGTCATGGACAACTCTATGTTGGCTTATCAAGAGCACGATCTTTTGAATCTGTTTCTGTGGTAGCTCCAAAATGTGAAATATTTAACTGTGTTTATGAGGAAGTTTTCTGTGATTGATTGTCAAGTGTATTTTTTTGCATTACATTTTTAATTTGTTTCAATGTTGTATATTATTTTATATCTGAGTGGATTGAATATACCTGCTTTGATACAATTTTTTTTGTAGAGCACAGTCTTCAATGTTGTATATTATTTTATATATAGGAATTTATTGAATATGTATATACCTGCTTTCGTATAGCACAATCTTTTGAATCTGTTTCTGTGATAGCTCCAAAATGTGAAATATTTAATTGTGTTTATATGGAGGTTCCTGATGCTTTCACTATATAAAAAACGGCCCTTTTCAGGGCCAAAAAATTTTATTCCTTCTTTATTAAGGTGAAAGCATTAAAAGGAAATCAGCTTTACTTTGTAAGTTCTATTTGAAGAAAAATATCTTTTTTGAGGCTAAAAAATTTTATTCTGTGCTGATTTAAGTTAAAGCATCAGAAGCAAAATAAAGCCGATTCATATATATATGAAGATTTTAAAATAACTTCTAGGACACACAGTGTCTTCATTATAGCGAGCGAAGCGAGCAGGGTTTGCGTAGCAAACCTGGGAGGATTGCAACGCAATCCTTCTGGGGGTTGGCGAGCTTTAGCGAGCAGGGGGCAGAGCCCCCTAGTATATAAATATTAGGTTAAAATGTATATTAAGGTGGGTCGAAAAAACTCAATTCTTTTTTCATGTCGCTATACTGAGGAAGAGTTGCGAATGGGTGATAAATTAAACCAGGGAATGAAAGCAAGGAGATTAATTGATAACTTCCGTTCCCGAAACGGCCTTGAAAATCGTAAAAATTGGGTAAAAATCAGTTATTTTTAAAAGAAAAACGTCTTAAAATTTGAAAATAAAATAATTACCTATTAAGGGATTTATAGCTTTACAAAACACATCAAAACTAAAATAGTTTTCCAACTTAAGTAAGACAGTAAGAATCCATTTCAACTCATCCTTCGATGGCAAATTTGATCAATCTCGTTGTGAATTATTATCATTACTTTTTCTTTACATGAATTTGGCTGTACTTAATTAATGAAGACCTATCAAACTATGTCTTTTATTAATATTTCTGGACAATCATATGAATCGAAATGAAAGATTAGAAATTCATAATTCCATAGATATACTCATGTATTCATATACATGCAATTGATTTAAATTAAATATATGGATTCTTCATGCACTTTCAACCCATTTGTTAAATAACCATTTGAATCTATGCAAATTTAGGATTAATCGAAACACACACAATCCTTTAACTTTATTCTTAAACAACAGTATTCAACAGTTTATATTTTACAACACTGACAGTATTCAAGAATCGTATCAGCGTGAGATTTGATGGAATTTTGATTGATTGTTTGATTCGATTTTGTTTAGTGATTGATTTAAAAGATGATCGAAAATCCTGAACGTATATTCACGCCATAATTTAGGTTTCTCAATTTCTTAATCGTTCATATAATTGAACCAGATTTCTGGAAGCAAATTTATTATTTCTGCACAGTTTACCTGAAATTATAAATTTTTGACAAAATTTAAGTCTTATGTTTTTTAAATGAAGCTAAACATTCTCATAACAAGTACAACACATATTTCTAAGGGTGCTATACTTTTTATTTGAAACGCTTGTTTATTATATATTTTCAATAGCAATTAGACATCGATTTTCTATATCAAAATTTAATATTTGTTTTATCTTGCAAAGTGACCAAAAAATAATTTACTTAGACACAAAACTTAATAAAATTTAAATATGCAGATTTGATTAATTCTATGATTTATAGTATTGTTAGTAAAGTATTTTAATAGCTTTCGTTTGCAGTCGAAGAATCATAAAAGTAATTTACAGCAGATGCTGCAGGTACACTTTCATCATCAAAATTTAAATCATGAGTTAGCTCGTGAACTTCGGTTGGATTTGTAGTGATAAACGCTTCAATTTGTTTTGAGAGCAAATATTATCTAGCTTTATCAATAATAAGAAACTTTTGGGACATAATTATTACTCAAGACGTTCCTAATAAAAGTGATGAAATATGATTTTATTTCTTTAAAAAGTTAAAAAATAAACCCCACTTAATTTAATTATTAAACCCAAAAATACGAAATATTTAAGATTCTGGAAGTTGATTTAAATTTGTTCAATTCAGGGAAGCATCACATGTCAGTTTTCTAAAAACATTTCTAAACAGCAAATCATTTCACTATTTCTAAAAACATTTCTAAACAGCAAATCATTTCACTATTTCTAAAAACATTTCTAAACAGTAAATCATTTCACTATTGTGAGTTAATTACATCAAAATGGATGCAATTACTCGCTTTGACTTTAGCTGATGTAACTATGACTGTATGATGACTTTTCTATATCCGTAATGCAAAACTAAATGCATTACGAATATAGAAAAGTCATGAAACAAGGAACCAAACCACGAAAATATATATAATTGCAAAAATGTTAAAATATGTGACATTGTATAAAGGGATGCTTTCTGCCTTCACTAAAAACAAAAAATCATTCCAAGAAAGCTTAAAGATCCTACAGGCTGTTTTATTAACGATCCTCAAATGAAGACGCTGGGTTTTAATGGGTTCATTGCCGTGAAAACTCTCTCATATCCTGAAACTACGCAGTCGTTGTTATATTATTCGTATTATGCTTGAAATCTAATAAAAAATGAATGAAGCTTATTAGGTCTATACAGATTGCTTTGAAATTTAATGCATTCTTAGATCATTTTTTGAGCTTTCTGTTAACAAAGTGAAAAGTCTCTCTCTAACGTAATCTCTTCTAACGTATAAGCCCCTCCGATTATATGTAGTTTCTGGAAATAGGTAATTAATGGTAGAGTACATGAATTGATGAATTAATTAGGAAACTTCTGAAGAGACGGACCTACAATTAGCAGTTTTCTCTAAAAAACGTTTTAATTAGTTAGTAATTGAATCTGAAAACGATTGTTCGACTCATAATTAAAAGCTGTGTCGATTATTTATATTTAATTAAAGGTGTTTTGAGAATGAACAGAGATTATTAAATTAAAAGTAACTCGACATGCATTTAATTATAAATTGGCTATCGAAATAAATTTTGACAAATTGAAGACGAAAATAGTAGCTCAAAAATTGATTGTCAGTTATTATTTTTATGTTTTAACAACTGCTGGCAAAAGAGGTTTTAAATTTTCGTAATTTACTCATTAATATTTGAAACAAAATTTCTATTTTGTTTATTCAAATATAAGGCAGTGCATTTCATAATTTCTTTTCAAGCAAAAGTGGTGCATAACTTTAATTTATTTACCTTAACCTTTGTACTCATCGTACCATAGGTGACGGTTAATTAAATTAATTTAATTTAATTTTAATATTTCTTTTAGTAAATCACTTTCATATAAGTAACATTTCTCAACAGTTTTGATAATGATATCTATTTTATATGAAGAAATATTGCGTCAATCCGCTATTTTTAGTTAGTTTTAAAAAATTGCGAAACAAGCATATGCTAATCTCTATTCATTTATGAAGTTACTGTCAGGCTATTCAATGTAAACTTAAGCATCTGATATGTAATAAATTTAAAATATAAGTATACTCTTTAATGCTCATCATACACAAAAGACAGCTTACAGAATTAACAATGGCATATGTCTGATACATCTATATATATAAAAGAGAAAACCAAGTGTGTTGTGTGTTTGTTCGTTTTTTTGTTGTTGTTGTTCTTTTTGCACGTTCACACCGTTGGAATTTCGACGGCCAAATTTGACACAATGGTGGCTTAGCACAAGAGGGAGCTAACGCCGTAAAAATTATTTTAAAATTCGAATTAGATTTTTATTTATTTAATTAAAGAACGAAAATTAAGCTATTTTTAGACGTTTTTCACCAATAACTTCTAAAATACTTATGGTACGAAAATTATTTTTACATCACCTTAAAGAGCACAAATTCATCTCTTTAATGATACCGATATAATTGTTGTACAATGTTTTCTCTAACTTTAATTAACGTTTCAAAATTCATTTTATATGCAAATTATAACAATGAACAATGTTTTCTATTGTTTTAAAATAAAATTTAATGTTTCGTCAAATCTTTTATTCACGTGTTTTTGCAGCTGTTAAAGTTAAGAAAATATTGCTTTTTTTCGTCAAGGTATACTTCTTTTTTCTGCTGTTATTTCGTAGCATGCACTTAACTTCTGTTTTCATTTCGAAGCTTTTAACATGCATTCAAACATCCAATGACGTTAGTTTAGTTACTACGCGATGTTTCATTAAAATTTCACAAACTTTTAAATGATCCAAATCAGTGTGAAGCGGTGGAGCGACCGGGGAGTAAGTGAAGTATAGATGAGAAGTATATGATTATCTGATTTATAAAACATTTTATTTCGAAGTTTCGCAGTAACCACGTTATACGGTATAAGTATAGTTGTTCATTGTAAAGATGTTTCTGTTATTTAACTGTATATGGTTTAAAATAAATATTTTTCTTAGAATTCTTTCGCATTTTCATTCACACTATATTGTTATAAGGTGATAAAAAGGCTATATTTGAAAGTTTTAATTCAACAAGAAAGGATTCAAAGAAGATTTAAGATTGTTGGAGAAGGTTATCTACAACATTTGTAGGAAAAAAAGGAGGCCGGTATATTAAAAAAATATGGACCCTGAGCAACGCCGGGTTTTCAGCTAGTGAGATATAAAGTGAGAAATTATTTTCATAAACGAAACAAAAAAATGGAAGTCTAGAATATTATCCTGAAAGCAAATGTTTTATAGAAAACCGTGTAAACAAATGTCTCTAAAGAAGCATGCTTTTATGCATGTGTCGCATATAAAGTACTTTGACATTCGTTTTACCTCTCGGTACCTTAACAGTGTTTACTTTAATTTCTGAGTGAAAAGTCTATTCTATTTTTCCATTTTCTCATGGCTAAATTTTAAAATTCATTTATGTTTTTGTACGACCCGTACCAATGAAATATATAGTATGTTTGGTTACTAAAATTAATTTTTTAAAAAAAGTGCTGTATTTGAAACAATTTTATCCATTTGGTAAATAGAAATAAAAAAAATAAGGATTGGTGATTAAAAAACACCCTTTCCTCACAAAGGAGCTTTAAATATGGTGCTTCAAAATTATAAAGAACTTAATATGTTCATCAAGCGATATAGTGAAATGAAAAAGCATATTATTTTAGAATACATTTAACGTGATGTAATATAAAGTTTTTTTCTAAGTTCTAATTCCTGCAGCACATCTCTAGTAAAAATAGAGTGTGAGAATCGTTTGATGGGAAATTGACTTTAAAACTGAAAAATGCTCATTAATATAATGGAATGCGCGCAAAAATAGGATTTCAGAATTTTCATGGGGGATATCAATTTCAATGGCATTTTATTAATCTCTTAACTTAGGAACTGAACATAAGAATTTTTATGAGAAAGGAAAATTAGATTTTTCATTTCCGATCTTTTCTTCCCAGTTACAGAAATTTACTCCGGAATATATTCTTTCCCTAAAATCTCATAACACTCTGTGGTGTCGGATCACCACTCCCATAAAACTTCAATAGTGAATATCCACATAAATATAAAAATATTTAAATAACTAAGGTTGAATCTCAAATACCATAGTGACATTCAGGTTATTTACTTGGTAATATAACCAATTTTAATTATTGTTATAACCCTTACTATTACACAGATAAACAGCATAAAATCCTATTCTTTTTCACTATATCAGTACATTAAACTTGGCAGTATTACGACTTCAGAGAGGTAAAATTAAATCTAAGACTTATAGGAGAGTTTTAATACGACCTCACTTCGTTAAACTATTGTCTATTATCTTTGGCCCATTGCACCAATAGCAAATATTACTAATTTCATACTCTGCATACTCATTAATATTTCATTAAATAAAAAATGGCGTAAACGGATGATCGATTTAAAAGAACTTTCATTCATCAACAATTATCACAACGCTCACTTTGTTGACTTGAAAGGACGGTTAATGATGCATACAAATGTTTATGCCTGGTGTACCCGAATATCATTTTGAGAAACCATTTACTTAAATGATATAAAAACTCCATTTTAAAAGGTTTTATTCGTACTAGTGGGCTGTGTCGCCTGCTCATTAACGCTTCCTAAACCCTAGGAAGAATGCATAGCAATACTCACAGATTTCCTTTCTATAATGAGAGCACTTAACATTAGGGTGGGCCGAAAAAAGTCATTTTTTTTTCATGCCGCTATACCGTGGAAAAGTTAGAAATAAAATGAGGAAAAAATTAAGGAAATTGAATGATATCTTCGGTTTCCGCATAGTCCTTAAAAATCGTAAAAATTGACAAAAATCGACGGTTTTCAATAATTTTTAATATTTTAAAATTTCTCTCTCTCTGTTTCTTATAGCATTAGCTGTTAAGTACTCATCTTCTTAAAAGTAATAAAAAATTATTTTATGAAAATTGCTCTATAACTTCAGGGGCACATTCAATCCAAAGTTGACACAAATGTGTGAAATTGCTCCAATATTCAATTTTTAGTTCCTAATCCTCAACATCCTTTACATATATCATCTTGTCTATGAATTGAAACAGATAGGTGTTTATGTTTAGAAAAAGGCCATCTAAGTCTTAAAATACATTAACTTAATTTATTTTCTTTGTTAACACATTGCAAAGTCATAGAAATGGCAGGAATGCAGAAAGAATAAAAAATAACAGATATTTAAAAAACTTCAGCTATTAAAACATCTTTATAACTCATTTTGTCATACCTATGTATTTAAAAAATAAGGGATAACTCAGTAAACTTAGATTTAAAAAATATTTTTTGTACAAGATCAAGATTCCTGGTTGCGGGAAATTTAACATAATAATAAGTATAGTAATCTCTCTCTCTCTCTGTATATATATATATATATAAGGCAATGTTCGTATGTGTGTCCGTTATAGACTAAAAAACTACTGAACTGATTTATGCGCGAGTTTTTACAAAAGTTTCCTCGTTGTCCCGAAGAAGTTTTAAAGCTATTGAGATCCTCTATCTGACCAGTAGAAAGAAAGTTAGGGGCCTAATAATGTCATATAAATAGTATCAGTACTATTATTTAAATGCAGATGGCATCACGAGACACTATTTCTTACATTGAAGTTAACGACATGGCGATTTTTACAGTATCGCTCACTCGCAAGAAGAAATAGTTTATTGCGTATTTCCAGATATCAAACAAAATTACAAAAGCCATCAATGGTTAAGTGAACGTGCAATATTAGCTGCAAAAAATGTGGATGTAAATTTCATTAAAATTAGCAGTCAACATATGTTACCAGGAGAAACAGCTGCTTACAAATTAATAGAAACTGTTACAGATCAAGATGAATCAATATCTAATACAAATAGTTTCTTAAATTCACTTGATTTATATGGATTGGCACCCCACATCATTAATCTGAAGGTTGGTGTTCCTATCATTCTTCTTAGAAACATTGACCCACCCCGTCTTTGCAATGGCACCATATTGGGAGTCGAAAGATTATTAAACAATGTCATCGAAACAATTTGAATTGACAAATTCAAAGGAGACGATGTACCAATATACGTATACCAATACAACGTATACCAATGATACCAACAAATATAAAATTTCCAATTCAAACGATTGCAATTTCCAATTAAACTGGCTTTTGCGATGAAGATAAACAAATCACAAGGTCAATCATTGTAAGTATGTGGATTGAATTTGAAGAATCCATGTTTTCCTTATGGACAATTATACGTTACATGCTCCCGTGCAGGAAAACCAAGGGATTTGTATGTATATATACCAAACGGGATCGCCAAAAACATTGTATTTCCAAGAGCATTGCAATGAATTTAAAGTTGAATACAACAGTAATTACAATTTATAAAATCCAAAACACAAAAATAATAATGTGTATGTGAATATCTAAATACAATAATTGATATCAAGCTTTCAATTGCGTTCCTTTAATCTATATACTCAAATCTAGCAATAACAAAGCATTGCCGGGTTCATCTAGTAAAGTATAATTCTTCTCCAATCGAAAGATAAATTTATACAAAGTAAAGAACCATAAATGGAAAGATTTTGAAACATATGGACGAAAGGCAAAAAATAAACATTAAAAGATGTGGAATATTTAAAATTTTATATTTTTTACCAAGTGCTAACTTTTTTGGAAGCGTATATTATGTGAGAGTGTTTGCAGAACTTTCCAAAACGTATGGTATATTTATGTTTATAGATAACAAACTTACTGTTGTCCTTTACTTAATTTTCAGAGGCAAAGTGTAATCAAAATATATATGGATTGTCCTATAACTTCTTCTATTTTTTGAAAAACATCACATGAGTAAAAAATATGAAAATTCTAC
Organism: Araneus ventricosus; assembly: GCA_013235015.1. NCBI lineage: Eukaryota > Metazoa > Arthropoda > Arachnida > Araneae > Araneidae > Araneus > Araneus ventricosus. The sequence goes on along the minus strand of BGPR01004677.1, from coordinate 97,067 downwards.
ATAATTCAAACGAAGATAAAATTTGAGAGGGGGGTTACTTTTCGAAAACTCAATGCACATAACGTAATCCGGATACCTTTATACATACCATTATCATAGTACATGATGGACCAAAGGCTGTAAAACTAAATAAGAGGAATAATATCATGTATTATAGCCATCTGCAAACTTTACCGCAAGTTCAAAATTGGCCCAGTGCAATATCACAAACTGTCGATATATTAAGGCGAATCTAATTTTAAAGATTTATTATTCAAACCAATTTGAGAAATCAACCTGAAATCCTGAAAATATTCACGTGATGAAAATGCTTCTTCATATAGAATTTTAGTTTGATTTCCTTTCTTCTGCTTATAGTTATTCTGAGAAGGGGGACTGTTTTTTTGATAGAAACACATATTTTGGAGTACAATTTTAGAACAAAATTCGTGGGTTAAAACAACACTTCTGGGGAAATTGAGAAATGAAGGGATGGATAGAAAATAAATCCTTTTCATTTAAAACTAGTGAAATGCATAAAATTTTCACACTTTTCGTTCATTTGAACAGATGTTTTATTTTTTCAATTTTTTACAACAGTTCCAGTTTCTGAATTGACAAGCCATTGCTCAGTAATATTAAGTAGCCATTAAATACTCGGGGTTATTAAAAAATACGAGGTCAAGCTTTTCGGGTAAGTCAGGCATCCAGAATCGCATAGCGACATGGGTACTCAAACGCCATCTGGAGGCAGTAGATGGCATTTAAAATAGAACAGCGCTGGACAAAATGGCGATATCTTTCTGAATCTCTACGGTGCTGGACTGAAATTTTTATATAAGTTGCTGTATATGTATGGGTCTGAAGTTGTGAAAGAAACAATAGGATACCTTCCAAGCATGCACAGTAATTTTTTTACTATAAAAAGCTAATATCTCCTTTACTATTCAAAGTAATTACATGAAAGTTTGATGCAATGCCGGTCTAATATATTGTCACGTACTCTACGTACTCTATAAGTTTCATGCAATTTTAAAACAACTCTGCAAATTATAAGCAAAAAACATACTGAAAAATTTGGGATTTTTTTAAGTAACTTTTATATCTTCCTGAATATTAGTGCTAATTTTGCAAAAATGTATGTAAATATTTCGCGCATCACACAAAAATATTCTTGAAAGTTGGAAACCTTTTTCAGCTTTCTGTGAAGTGGGAATAGCCAAATTCTCTCTTAGAATTCATGAATTTCTTTTCGGTCCCCTGAATGCCCTCGTGACCGAATCTTTGATGTGAATTGTAAATTCAAATCTTTTCTTTATATGGTCGAAGTTCAAGGAAAATTCATCCATATTACATCAAATTAGAAAAAAATACAACGAAATTGAATTACACTGCATGCAAAAAAAGCAAAAGCAAAAGTTTTAAACAACTGAACAGAAGACAACGGAAGGAACAAAAATACTTGATAAATCTTTCTCGAATTTCTACCATTAAAAGAATATGGTTTAACTCACAATTATCATCAAAGTTCCTGTTGCGAGGAATTTCAGTGGACCGACCAGAAACAGATGAAATCGAGGAGGCAGTTTGGCTCTTCCCGCTTCACAAGACGATAATGGTTTGCGACTTTCATCAATTCTTTTGCGTGATGTGCGCAATATTTACATATATTTTTGAAAAATAACACGAAAATTCTGCAAGATATAAAGGTTTCTTTAAAAAATTCCAAATTTTACCTTATTTTTATTCCCAAGTGTTTTTCTTACAATTTGCAGATTTTTCCTTGGAATTGTCTGAAACTTACAGAGTACGTGACAATTTATTAGTGAAGTAATGAATAGAATTTTCATATCAGTATCTTGAATAACAAAGGAGATATTAGCATTTGCAGTTAATAGTTTGTTATTGCGCATGCGTGAATTGTAGCGTAATTTTTCTTACACAACTTCAGAGACATGTATATAGTGCAAATTATATAAAAACTTCAGTTCAATATCTTTAAGATTCATAAAGATATCGTCATTTTGTCCAGTGATGTTTTATTTTAAATGCCATTTGCTGCCTACAGATGGATTTTGATGCCTACAGATCTATGCGATTATGAATGCTTAACGTATACCTGACCTACCCTTTAAATTTGGTCGCTTTTTTTAAAACCACCCTGTATAGCTGTAATAATGTTGCACTTGTCATTTCAACCTTTGTCACTTCTCCCGTCTCTCAAATCATTGCATTCTTTCTTTGAAATTCAGCAGGGTTATAATATCTATTAGTAGACCTTGATTGACTCAGATAACCGCCAATAATTTATACATGTAATAGAACATATTGTTACAGTTATGGAAAGTCGCTTCCCCGCAATGCAAGTCTTATGGTTGGGAAGAGAGTTTTACAAGGTGAAGCATGGAGTGACCTCAGCGACTCTTATGGCACGCATGACCTTGGCGACAAACTTGGCGACAAATAGATTATTCCCGAAAATGCAACCCTTTTCTCGATATTTCTATTAGGGGCCGAGATCCAGGTTTTTCCTGAAAATTCTATGTGACGTCACGGCCTATCGGAGAGAGTATATAAGACCGCGTTTGGATCACGGAGTGTCTTTGATCGACTGGTTACTTCACTTTGAAGCGTGAACGTCTTCGGAGTTCTATCCGCTGTGTGAGCTAATCAGCTGGTGAGCTGAGCTGTTATTGTCGTTACTAGTTATTTGCTGACTGTTTGTGCTGTTAGATATCAAAGTGCTGAACTGTCATTACCTGTGAATTGTTGTCTATTTACATTGGTAATCTGTGCAAGGACTATTGTTTCCTGTACCTGTTCTACGTGTTTTCCTGCATATTTGTAAATAAACCTTCATTCTCCATTATCCTGCGTGTTGGACTGTTTACACCATACACCACAGAGAGACCTTTTGCAACAATATATCCAGTTTCGTTTAATGCAATTTTTTTACCTAAAGAGTTGCATTAAAATAAATAATGTATACACAATATAAATAAATTATAAATGTAATTCTAAACGAATATGGATAAAACAATTCTAGATGTGTATCTACAGCTTTCACGAAAGAAAAGATGATTTGATGAGTTCGAAAGTTTTATGGAAAGTACAGATTATAGTTCAAAGACATTTTGCGTTTCAAAAACCTGCATAAAAGTTGTTCTTTGTCCAAAAGTTACAGAAATGACACCTAAGAAGTGTATTTCTCTTCGTTTTCGACGTATGAAATAAACTTTAAGGTATCTTTTCAGAAAGTGTATGTCTGTCGGACATTTTTTTTCAGTTAAAAGAGGGATAACTTTTATACTAAGATCACGTTTGCCTTCCCTTTATTTTATTTTGGATTCTTCATTTTGTCTCCCGAATATATATTACTACACGTTTCTGCCAGTCACGTCAAAAACGTTTTTTCTTTAAAATCGAAGTTTCCAGAACCGAATTTCACTTTTTTTACTTATAGTGAAACTCTTCAAACAATGAAAGAATAAAAACTTATTCAACGAATTATTTACCGTAAGTAATATTATGAAAGCACTGAACTTAATTTCCATTATGATAATATGCCTAAAATCGTATTTTATGGAACAAATTTAATTACTATAACAATACACGCATATGTTTATTCATGAAATATCATTGTAATATATTTTATTATATATACAGGTTTTTCTCTATTACATTATGAACAAGTCAAATTGTCATAAACTGTGCTAGACAAACGTAGGAAGATTTTATTTTTGCAAATCTGCCGTTGCCAGTATTGATCCGGATCGATTTAATGTTGCATAATATTCAGAATTATTACTATATTTTACCTCTGAAGAGCTTTTATAGCATCTTCAAATATTAAATGTAATCTCAATTAAAACTATAGGCCAGTTAAGAAGAAAATTTTAATTACGATCTAAGCTAATATAGCCTTAATATATTTTTACTTTATTAATTATTTTACTTCCATCTTCTAAGTGGCAAATATTTCTACCATTATTATCACGGCACCAAGATTTACTGCGTTTTACATATCAATGGGATATAGATATATATAATTAATCAATGAGACATTTATATTTTTTTAAAATTAAATGCCGTCCTATTTAAAGTACCTCAAAAAAATTTGGTTATGAAAAGATAGTAAATAAGAAAAATTGAAATTCCGTTTCCTCAGAACTTAGTTTTCGGATTTGTGCCTTCTTCTAACTGATGATACAATTTCTTCATAATTTCAAATGACATATTTGCTTGTAATTTCTTTATTCAGTATTTCATCGGAATGTATGTTTCTGAGTAATTTAAATTCAAATTCAATGCAAATATCTGACGCATCTAAAGTTTACGTTGGACATATCTTCTTTCATTTATTTTCGAACTACTTTCCGAATTAGAATAAAAACCAAATGAGATATTTGAAATAAAACGGAAATACAGCGTCGATATGATCAGAATGCGTCTTAGTAATCAAATAGTTAATCCTGAGAAAGAAAACTGACTTCCTCTTTGGATTCACCTATAATCGATTTGCTTAGACCTAGATTTCGCGCCAAACGAATCTTGCGCTGTGTCATGATTTAATGAGTTTCGAATGATGCGTATTTTATCACGAGCAAATAGAGTTTCATGTCCATTAACTATGACCGGAAGTTTAATGATTCCATCGGCCAACCGAAGCGGTAGGCAACATTCATCAATGTGAACTGATGTTGTCACTGGAAGTCGGTATATATTCCATCATCGCTGACCGCATTGAAAGGAAAGTTCTAAACATTTATCCTCGATAGAACAATTACTAAAGGTGCAGGTTTGCTTAAGGTAAGCTTTAAACTGAAATCAATGGGAGTTCGTATTACTAGATTACATGAACAAGAATATTGATTCGTTTATATTTTTCAATTAAATAGCGGACTGTATGTAAATTCTGAAAATTGTCACAAATTTCATTGTTTTGTAAATAATCTTTTAACCGTATTGCAGGATGAGACGATTGTGAACAGTTGTGAGCATTTATTCAGATTTTAAATAAAATGGGGATCCTTAAGCCACAGTGATCGTATGATTTCTGCTGTATTAAAATATTTAAAAAATTATATTATGTTATACAACGGGTGGTTTATTAAAAAAACTACTTAGTATCAACGTCCTAATGTTGTACATAAACATTAGGTTGGGTCGGAAAAAAAAATCGATTTTTAGAGTATCGAATTCTAATAGGGCGCAAAAGTTGTTTATTACTAAGCTAATCAAAGGAAAAATATGGACAAAAATTATACTTTTTATCTTCAATTAGAGAAAAGAGCCTAAAGTTTGAAAAAAATGACAAAAAACACCAATATTTAACTCTACACTAAAATTTTATGGCTACAGATTTTTGTTCCTAATAGCGTCTAAGTACTTCATTTTAGTTGCCTGATGACAGAAAAAGTATATTTAAAACCATGCACTACATTTTGAGTTCGCGCAAAAGGCCCAAATTTTAGAGTTTTGGTGAAAAATGGAGGTTTTCACAGTTTAACAAAAAAAAATCATTGTGGTATTTTAAATTATAAAATGCAACCTCTCTATGTTTAGGACCGTATTTAACTGACGGATATCTTTTAATGGCAAACCGAACAGGAGCATATGTCACCATAAAGCAGTTAACAAGCATTTTGAGTTCGCATGTAGGGCTTGTTAGGGAAATGAACAAGCCAAAGACTCAGATTGCATCGGTCAGCTATCGAGAGTACCTAAAAGGTCCCGAATCTCTTACAACCAGATCTGGAGCGCATTGACGTGTCTGGATTGCTCTGAAATATCCAGAAGGTACTGTTGATCTTTACTATGAACAGTTTTATTTATATTTATTTCATCTAACTCAATTGCTTCGAAATTTATAATTTGCAATTTCTCACAATTGGTCAGTTGTTCGCCTGTTTTCCCAGAAAATGACGCTGGTCCCGTCGTCTCTCCGTCCAAATATTCATATAAATGATTGAATGGTGGCTCGGAAGTGAAGTAAGCATATGGACGACAGCAGCGGGCGCCAAATTATGTTACGGATAGCACCATTTTTCCATCCTGTGTTTCTGTACCATCACAACTAATTGCTTCCAGTTCATTAATGCCAACATCATTATCTTCCAGATACTTAAGAATACACTTGGCTATATCACTACTGGTTCCACTTGCCAGTGTGTAAGAAGTGGGCAATATGTCGCAAATGGACATATTGCCCACCTCTTTCCTCATTCTTTGGTATATTTTAGTTCCTGTTTTTTCTTTAAAGGTAGTATTATCTTTTCTACCATCAAAATATTTTCTCTTTGTTACTATTAGCCGATCCATAGTTTTTCCTATAGCTTGAGGTGTCTTCTGTTTCTCTTTCCTCATCTTGCTTTTATCGATCACTAGCAACTCGCTTTAGCACACATTAGCGTGATTCGTGAATCTGATAGGCAATATGTCGGTCACGTCACACCAGCAAGTGGAATCTGTAGTGATATAGTCAAATGCATTCTTAAGTATTTGGAAGATAATGATAATGAACATAATGATGGTTTTTATACATAATTTTTCTGTCAACAGGCAACTGAAATGAAGTACTTAGACGCTGTAAGTAACAAAAATCTGTAGTCTGTAAAATTTTAGCTTAGAGTTAAATATTGTTGTTTATTGTCATTTTTTCAAAACTTTAGACTCTTTTCTCTAATCGAAAATTAAAAGTATAATTTTTGTCCATATTTTCCCTTTGATTAGCATAGTAATACACAACTTTCGCGCCCTCTTAGAATTCGATACTTGTGAAAAACGACTTTTTCGACGATTTTTTAAATACTGATGTTTTTTGTCATTTTTTCCAGATTTCATTGTCTTTGCGCGATTTTAAGACTAAAAAATATTTTTAAAATTTTTTTTTCCGTTGATTAGCGTGGTAATCAAACCTTTTTCGCCCTATTTGAATTCGATACTTGAAAAATTAATTTTTTCGACCCACCCTAATAAACATACACTTTCAACATTGTTGTGCTATGAGTGACAGCAGATGTTTGATGGATTTTATTTCAAAATAGCAAATTTAAACAGACAACAGACTCAATAAAATCTGAATCTTCTACATCTGTTCACATGTCAAACTGCATTCTTGTTGAAAAGTGCACAAAAATTGTTGGTAAGAAACTGAAATTTTATGCTGGAATTTGAATTGAAATTCTATATATCCACTACAATGTGTTGTATATGCTAATTATATTAAGTAAAGTGCGATATATTCGCTAAAGTCGTTTTAGTATAAATAGCACCATTTTAAATTAACATAAACAAATGTCATTCACTTGATATCTTCTTTCATCTGCTGAACGGTAATCTGGATTTGCTTTTAAGCCATTTTCACAATAGAAAGAATAGAATTCGAAATACCGTTTAATTGCAAAGGAGAATGTTAGTTGGCTATTGATTGTTTTACAATACGAGTTCTGTACGCTACATTATTAAAACTTTTATATTGATGCATATTCGAGAATGCAAAAAATGTATAGCTAAGAGAGCAAAAGTATTATGTACACATTAGCTTGTTTATATTTTTCACTTAAAGTCTCTTTTTATAGATTAATGCGAAAATTCATTAGATTTTTAGCAACTTCTAAAATGATAGCATGCCAATTATAAAAAAATGTGAATCTTATCTTATGTTTGCTAATTAGTATGTGTTAACATGTGAGTTATTTGTTGCATAATATTACCGTCCTTTATATCACTATTAGTAAAGTATAAGATTTCATAACAAAGCACGTTTTGCATACATAGTGTTTATTACCATACATAAGGAAAAGTGTACCTTGATAGTTTTCCATCAAAGAAGGATGAATGAAGTTAGTCCAAATTATTTCTATATATTACTGAATCTGTTATTCCTGTTGTATGTAATCATGTTTTGCATTGCTTTCTTCTCAAACAATTTAATAACTTTTTGAGATAGCAGAGAATTAAAGCAGATTTCTTTTCTAGTTGCTATTGCAGGAAAAGAAAGAAGAAGCTGCCACAAGACTTTCCGTTATTCATTAAGTAGTAATGCATATTGAGCCGTATTTTTAAGCTTTTCAAGACGACTGTCACGAGGGCGTACCGGCTTCTCGTAGCATACGCATGAGGCCGTTCTCAAAGAGTTAAAACATGAGGAAAAGCCTTATTTTCTTCCATATTTCAGCAAAGCTTTCTAAAAGATAAATATATCCAAACAGTGTTTCCATTGCAAAATACATGGAGAGAAATTTGATTTTCTATTCCAAGCTATTTGCATGGGAATGATGCATTGATGATTTCATCTCATCTTTTGGGCTCCGCAGACACCGTTGCCTAGGAAACGACGTTCGCATTACTTTCTGTCTGGATTGAGACATATCAAATGATTTACAGAAGTCAGTCCTTTTTCCAAATCTTCTGCTTTTCTTTATATCTTTAATACTCTATCATTCTCCTCCTCTAAACTTATCTCAATATCAAACTAAACTCAGTATTTTTTATGTCTTCTACATTATTTTGTAGGCTTTTATTACACAATGCATAATATATTAATTTGCAAAAACTTAATTTCCAAAATTGAAACGTCTGGTTGATAAGAAATACCTTTGAATTATCAAAGATTCGTCTCCAATTTGAATACTTCATTTATAAATGTAATTCCGAAAAACCTGTTTTTGAAACTACATGTTTATTAAAGCACTAAAAATTATAATTTTTAATTTTATTCTTTTTCTCACACTTTATTATTTTTCTGTAATTTATAATTCATTATTTATTCATTATTTCATATATTCAAGTGTTTTCAAATTAATATTTCTCGCATTCAGTGCCAGAAGTTGGAATGAATATTCATCGATTACCCTTTCATGACACTTAGTTGCGAATTTACTTGCAAAAAGTGACGTCTGAAGTACATAAATGTGAAATATCTTGTGAAAAAACGCCCATTCCTATGAGACGAGTTGGGAGTGGATTATCGCGAAGCCACCGCCGCCTTTACAGAACATCAAACTGTTTAATTTTGTAAGTTTTAGTTTACTCTAAAATAACATATCTAATGATCATGATTAATTGTAATAAATTTTGAAATAATTAAAAATAGGAATTTATTCAATATCAAATAATTTTATATTTAATTTGACACACACATTAGCCATACGTTATTCCTTTCAGAATCTTCATAGGATATTCTATAATTTCCGAAAATACCATGAGAAACTTTTCAGACTCTGCGTAGCATATAGGATTGTTTGGAAAACAAGTGCTGATTGAAAGTAATGGTTAACATTTGCAGAAATATATATCTGTCAACAAAATTACAAGCTTTCCGGAAAGTCCACGTTCTTCCCAAAATTATGGAACTGTGCTTCTGTGTGCATGCGTCCTTTCTTCATCATACAACTACTGGTTGATATGTACTAGGCTAATTTCCTCTATTTTCATGATTTCAAATAATGCCCTCAGTAATTAATATAGTTATACACCTCATCGGAGGTTAATCCATCATTAAATACAGTAGATTCCTCATTCGTTGGAAGCTTTCCAAAATAACGAAAAGTTTCCCGTGCATTTAGGAATCTGCGAGACATTTTATGTGATTATCTTGGAAAATAAAACTTACAGTCTTTGTTAAGACCAAAATGTTATGATACTCATGTTTAATTTCGGTTTCAAATGAACGAGTTTCTTGTTAAATTTAATTTATCCATTACAAGTAGATAATGTCTTTTCAATGTCTTTAAAGAAGATTCACTTCCATTTCGAAGAAAATCAAACAACAAATTTGGTCGTGATTGAGTTGCAAATAAATTTACAGACAAACATAACGAAATTCGGAACAGTCGAGTTGAAATAAGACTTCGCTTCTCTCGGTCATGAAATTTTACAATTTATGATATTATGTAATGAAATTTTAAAAAATTATGTTATTATTGAAGAGTAAAGGATATTTACTCGAGTTAAAATATGACTTCGCTGCGCTCTGTCATAAAATTTTAAAATTCCTGTTATTATTTAACAAAATTTTAAAATTAATGTTATTATTTAATGGAAAGAATTAATTTAAGAATTAATTTTAATATGTGTTATTATTAATCCATTAAATAATAACACATATTAAAATATGTGTTATTATTTAATGAAATTTAAAAATTAATTTTTAAAATTGAATCTCAAATCTTATGTACTCGTGTTATTTTCTGTTTGTTTTAGTTCATTAGATGGGGAAGACTGATACTGAATATTCGCGAAATGCGGAAGAACGCTTTTCAAGCAGCTCAACAAAATCAACAAGAAGTAGGACTCTTAAAAATTATCTGTAGTCATGAAGGGAACGCAATGAAACCGCATCAGCTACAGAAAGTAAAAACACTTGTCCATTCTATCCGAGCATTTATCAGCTTTCCAAAATAACGAAAAGCTTCCTGTGCATTTAGGAATCTGCGAGACATTTTATGTGATTATCTTGGAAAATAAAACTTACAGTCTTTGTTAAGACCAAAATGTTATGATACTTATGTTTAATTTCGGTTTCAAATGAACGAGTTTCTTGTTAAATTTAATTTATCCATTACAAGTAGACGTTAAATATATGTTTAAATATGTAGTAGTAGTTCTCTCAACTGCAGACCTCGCATCATAAAAAGAAATCTAACATTTCATTTTTGTCGCAATCTTTAAAAAGTTGAACCATTTATTTTCTTTCAAATGGGAAATTATTTATTTTTCTGCTTTTGTCAGCGTTTACAAAATTTACAATCAAGTACGTTTTGTTTTAGTATTAAAAAAATCACAATTAAATAATTTGCTTTTATTAGAATTAATAAAATTACAATCAAATGTGCCTCGCTATTACATTACTCCAATGTTTTAATGGTGTCAAACTCGCCGCCAGAGACTCTCGAAAAAATGAAACCATTAAAATGGTCGCCATCTTGAGACGGAATCAAAACATAAAAATCCTTATATATATGTCGTTTTCAATGTCTTTAAAGAAGATTCATTTCAATTTCGAAGAAAATCAAACAACAAATTTGGTCGTGATTGAGTTGCAAATAAATTTACAGACAAACATAACGAAATTCGGAACAGTCGAGTTGAAATAAGACTTCGCTTCGCTCGGTCATGAAATTTTACAATTTATGATATCATGTAATGAAATTTAAAAAATTATGTTATTATTGACGAATAAAGGATATATACTCGAGTTAAAATATGACTTCGCTGCGCTCTGTCATAAAATTTTAAAACTCCTGTTATTATTTAACGAAATTGTAAAATTAATGTTATTATTTAATGGAATATTAAAATATGTGTTATTATTTAATGAAATTTAAAAATTAATTTTTAAAATTGAATCTTAAATCTTATGCACTCGTGTTATTTTCTGTTTGTTTTAGTTCATTAGATGGGAAAGATTGATACTGAATATTGGCGAAATGCGGAAGAACGCTTTTCAAGCAGCTCAACAAAATCAACAAGAAGTAGGACTCTTAAAAATTATCTGTAGTCATGAAGGGAACGCAATGAAAGCGCATCAGCTACAGAAAGTAAAAACACTTGTCCATTCTATCCGAGCATCTATCAGACCTTCAAGTACTATTTACATGCATTCAGATTTATATTTAATTCATCAGGAATCATTAACCTGGTTAGCTACCCATGCTCAATTGTTTAATCGTCCGGATTAATAAATGTTGTATAAATAAAAATAACTTTTACAGCATGTGCATAAGTACACGAACAAACTTTTTTATTTGTGAAATAATATAAACATTTTCAAATAATTTTTAATTTGAAATTTCTATAAATTAAATTTGAACAAATCTCTGTACCATCATATTACACATTGCTAAACATTGTAAACTTTTTATAAACAATTTATTCATATAATAGTATATTCACATACTTTTTTTTGATAGAAAGAAAATTTCTGTAGTCTTCTATATTTTGTACACAACACACAGGTTCACAATGTGCTAAATTGCTCAAATTGAAATCTCTCTTTAAAACAGATGCGCTTGAAAAATCATTGTATATAAATCTATTTCTCACTCTAGCTTCCTTCAAAGACCGATAGAGCAACTTTTCTCTAAACTTCGGATCTGGATCCACACTGCTCAGAACAACTCCCATCTTTAAACCGTGAAGTACATACTGATGTACGAAACTTGGCAAGACTTCAGCGCTTACCCTCCGAAACTGGGAGACTTCCTTCCTAAACTTCTCATCCTTTCTTTTTCTAAATAAATGAAATATTTTTCTTTATGGACAACAAAATGAACAAATTATATTTTTGTTTAGTGAGTTTTATTTCCTATAAATGATGATACGTTGCATTTTTAAATAGAATGATTTCGATAGTTTTACTAATAATACTGTGGAAAAATAATAGGGCATTTTTTAAAATATAGAAGGCGCTTTTTATTTTTTTTCTTTTAGAAAATTTATCAGAATGTTTAGGATATTGTTGAATAGTGATAAGAATGAGGTATGATAAATGAATAAGAATACAAAAAAAGAAACAAAAATTAAGGATTAATGTGGCTATAATTTATCAAAATTTTTTAATCATAGGTTTGTATTAAAAAATTAATACGATTAGCTCAGTAACTGATATCATATCTCTTCTTCAGAACTCTTGTTTTGATAACTTAAATCTGCTTAAGAAATATGGTCAAAAACAAGAAAACATTTAATGATTATATGAGAGAGTCAAGAGTAAACTTGTGAAAAAATATTTGAAGAGGATCATTGTTTTTTTTAATCATTATTTTACATTTAATTTCAAAAACAGTAGAAAAGTACATGAATGCAGTGTCTTTTCCACAGCGGGTGTAACAATATCAGCAAGATATGGAAGAACGTTCCCTCTGCTTTTGTATCTATGGACGAGTTTTCTGTTCTTATTTGTATTTGGGATAACGGAGAATTTCCGCTATACCGACTTCCATTGTAATGCCTCGTCAATTGGAATCTTCAAAATTTCAACACTTTATTTCAAGATGTTAATTAATGTTTAAAATAGGAATTTTTATGTTATGGCTTAAGGATACTTTGAAAATTTAAAATTGGATGTTGCTATTGCTGTAGCTCTCTATGTTTACTAAAAATTAGAACCTCATTTTGAGGAAAGGCTGCCATAACTGTTCGTTATTGTTCTTTTTGGCGATTTCTAAAGCTGGTTTGGCGGTTAAATTTTTAACCAAACAATAACATGGCGTTTGATACAGTATTCAATTGGATTTGGCGATTGTTCAAATTGGAACGTTACCGGACAACGGAAGTGAATACTGGACACGGATACGGAAGCTCTGTGAATCCAAATTAAACAAAACCGAAAACTCGTCCATACAAGGTGATTAAAAGAAGGTGGTCCAAATTTAGTAGTACACACCAAACAAAGCAAGTTTCATTGTATTATTATTATTTGCCAGGTTGGAGACGAAACGGAAAGGTTGTAGCGAGCGCTGACACGTGTGCAATAGGGTGGATCGCTCTTCTATGGAGAAAAAAAAATATTATTATTCAAAACCTACCTATGCGGAAAAGATGTTCTATGGTATGGAGATTAAGATAAAAATAATAAAAAACATTAAATTCAAAATTTAATACTATCGAAAGGGGGGTTGAATTTTCAAAAAAAATTGGAAAAATACTTAATTTTGATTATTGATTATACGATTTTAGATTCGAAATAATTGTTTTTTCTGCAATATAAATAACCAAAAATGATGATTACTGAGTAGTGAGTACTAAGTAATGAGTAGTATAATGTACATTGCAACATTTTGTGACTCAGCTCCCCCTCCCCACACCGTCAAATCAGTCCGGTTAAACAACTAGAGCAGTAGGCAATGACTTTGCGTGCTTTCAGAATTCTTCGAAGGGCTAATTCCCTTATGTGATTTCTGTCGTCAGCTGGCACTGATATCAGGACATTTTCTGGATGGCCAGCAAATCAGTTTCTTTTAATAACAGAGTTATGACATCCTTCAAATCATTCGAAAAATAACGCGATAGAGCGATTGGCTGATGCAAATGCTGTGCCTTATAGATTAATTATGGTTTCGCTTTGATCTTGAACCACATAGACGCATAGACTTTTGCTATGAAGGACGTTAATGTCAATAAAGCCTCGGATGAATTTTCGTGAGCTACATTGAACCTGAGAATTCTGTTCGTGATTTTAAGCCACCTTGAGTGGCAAACTTTTCCAGGATTTATCTTCGACAGACTTTCTCTGCAATTTCAGCAGTTTATGACTTCACAAATTTCCATTAATTACAGTTTAGGAGTACTTAAGTCTGTCTTATTAGTCACTTCACACAGCGTGTATTCTATTGGTGTGGATGAAACTACAGATAGCTTCTCGTACCCGGCCAACGATTTTCTTATTTCGCCAGTCAGGCTTCTGAGTCCAGTTGTGGTTCTATCCACGTGCGCGAAAAGATGACGTAGTGAAAGCTCGTTGGCGTGTAACTGGCACACAAACCATTGTAGTGGACGATTCAGGATCAGTTCCATGTTACGAATAATACCTCCTTTGACACCTGTGTTGACAGATGTTCCGTCACAACCAACTTTGTTACATCTATGTCATTGTCAAGGCATAACAAAAAAACTATATATGTTATTTCCAATAATTTGCGCTCTCTCTAAATTTACAGACACGTGGCCGATGTACTCAGAGCCAGGTTCTTTTACCAAGCTTATGTGTTCTTCTATTATGACTTTTCTTCTGTTGTTTACCATTGATAGAATCCTGTCTTTTCGCCCATCTAAGTATAAACCAAACTGGTCATGGTCATAATCTTTTATGACCTGAGACAATAGAGTGGTTCTTGCCTTTGTTATCCCACTCCGAATTTTATTTATGTCAACAACGTTCAAAACATTGCTTTCTGAGATAATGCCCACATCTTGAATCGCAGCTGACACGATGGCAGCGCCTGCTCGGTCGGAAACACCAAATCGGTCCATTGTTCTAACTGCAGCTAAAACTTTTGTCACTACAGGTGTGACTGTGGGGAAGATTCCATGAAGTACCACTTCCGACTTATGGAGGGGTGGGAGGATTAAGCAGGAGACAGAAAAAAGATGGGATTGCCTACTGCTCTAGTTGTTGAACCGGACTCATTTGACGGTGTGGGGAGGGGGAGCTGAGTCACAAAATGTTGCAATGTACATTATACTACTCACTACTCATTAAGTATCACTTTTGGTTATTTATATTGCAGAAAAAACAATTATTTCGAATCTAAAATCGTATAATCAATAATCAAAATTAAATATTTTTCCAATTTTTTTTTTGAAAATTCAGCCCCCTTTCGGTAGTATTAAATTTAGAATTTAATTTTTTTTATTATTTTTCCACTTAATCTCCATACCATAGAACATCTTTTCCGCATAGGTAAGTTTTGAAATTCTGAAAAAAAAATTTCATTCCACCCTAGTGCGCAATAGGGCTTTTCTGAAACAAGTCTTACTCCATTCCTTACTTTTCAGTTGAAGAAGAACTCGCATTTGCAAATGCATCAAGGAAAGAAAACTCACAGTCATGAAGTTTTCGTAGCGATAAAAGTAAGTCGCTTTATGTAGGGACCCCTAATTTGTAGCTGTGATACCGCACACAATGGTGTCGTGTCGGAGACATTTCATCAATCCCTCCATTATGCTACCTCATCGTTACGTTCCGAAATAGTCTGCTGTCTCTTACGCCTGAAATTTTTATTTCCAACCCTGTAAACTATTAGGAAACTTGCTTGTTATTGGTGCCTACAACTGAATCTTCATGTTTCAATAACACTGCATAAAGACAATTTTGATATAAAGGATTTAATCCTTGAGTTAAAGCAAATTCTAGAGTTTGTTAATCATTCAATACAACTACGCCACATCACATCCCGTTTCTAGAGGGTAGGTCGAAACATTCAATACTGAAAAGCATACATTTCCTGCTCTGAATCCAGCTCCAAAATACAGAAATTCTCATTCATTTCTGAATTCAGATTTTTTTAATACCAACCGACAAAGAACTAATTTTGATCAATTTTACTAAGAAAATATATTTAAATTTATTAAGTTACTTACTATAGAAGCCATGAAATATATTTTCTTATCGTATTTTGAGAACGCTTTATCTATATTTATACATATTTAAAATAATTTGCCAGATGAGGATGGTCATTAGCCAACTTTAAACACTGGACCTATTTCGATAATTTTTATTTCCCCTTTAAGCTTATTATGCCTAGATATATCATCAAGAGTCGCCTGTCACTCTCCAACAACCATTTCCGATCGAAATCGAAAAAATACTTCTCCTTGTAC
Source organism: Araneus ventricosus (assembly GCA_013235015.1). Taxonomy (NCBI): domain Eukaryota; kingdom Metazoa; phylum Arthropoda; class Arachnida; order Araneae; family Araneidae; genus Araneus; species Araneus ventricosus. Next base: position 80,762 of record BGPR01004677.1, on the reverse strand, counting down.
ATTCCTATGGGGAAAAAAACTTTCAGACACCTCCAGCCTCAACCACTGTACCTATTTAGACAATGTTTAATTCATATGAAAGCTTATGACCCCTAGATATGCAATCAATGTTCGCCAGCCCACCACAGCCCTCTATTTTCGAGATATATCACAAAATATAACATCGGCAGAGTCCCTCAGCCTCTACAACCTCAAATTCGACAATCTATTTCGAAAAGTTGTCATCATAACCACAGGTCATTAATATTAGAGGCGAACAGTTGATCGCCGAAGGTGGCTAGTCAATTTGAATCAATGAAATGTGGTTGAATTGCGTATTAATTCAAAAATTAGAAATAACTTCGAGAAGAAGGCAATTTTTTCCCTTATTGAAATCTACAAATTCTAAATTTGATTTGATATGCTCGTGTGTTAACTGGATGAATTGCATCGAATTTTGCATTCTTAGGATTTGAAAACTAACGACTTTCAAAAGTACATTAAAGACTCAGCATTCATTTTTCACACTCCCTTTCTTCTACTAAAACTCATTTTTTTTCCGATTCACAGAGACACATTTACTTCCATATTTTATCTTTTCTCAAGGAAACTTAGGCAATACCGGGTCTGAAGATGATATAAGTGCACCAATTGTTACAAATTGTTTTTATACGCACTTTAGATTAACAAAAACAATTATTGTAAACCATCTACTCAAATAGACTTTGGGTTTAAATACAATTTTAAAATTTCAAGAGCTTGACCGGAATGTTTTGTTTTCATATTGAATAGTTTACCTAGTAAATAAGAAGACGGTCCAGATACACAGACGGTCCAGTGTGCGAAGATGAGTACCCTATTATCATAAAATACTCGACAATAGTTATACGATATCCATACTATGCCATGCGGCATTCAGAATATTATAGCGACATCGTAGAGATATTGTAAAATATCTTGTGTTGATATGGTGCATCTGACTTTAACTATTTATATTGTGTAACTTGTTTATTGTTTGCATAGATTATAACAATTTATTCAAAAACTAGCTGATACTCCGCGACTTCGTTCGCGAAGTTTAAGTATTGGATCTTTTTATTAAAAAAATATTTCATAAACAAAATCTTTTTATTTTCTGAAATGTTTAATTAAAATGGAAACATCAAGTGAACCAAACGATTTTAAAACCGCCAAAAACTGATTTTCCCAGTAAGTTTTTAATAATTTTTTAAAGAATAAAATGAAATTTAATTAAACATTTTGGTGTTTCATTTTGATTTATATGGATAATACTTGACGGAATTGCAACACAAAATTATCTGTGACTTTATTTTCATTTTTTTAAATGAATATTTTATTGTATTTGGCAGAGAGTAAAATATTTAAAGACGTAAATTTTAAATGCCAGCGATACAATTCTGTATGATGCATCTCAGTTGAAGAAACTTAAAAACTGCGTTCCAAATAACTCTCACTCATCGGTTGAATGATTAGCTCTGAAAATGGTCGCGAAAGCAGAGCACGTTGGACTCCCCTTGTGAACAATTAAGTGCCAGAATGGGGGGAAAAAGTGAGACAGCAAAACATTTGTAGGTATATAAAATACCAGGGAGTAAAGGAGGTAGACAATAAAATTTTAAAAAATTAAATAAAAAATTAGTTAGTTTTTCTGAACACTATTCATTATTTGTAATTCCTAGTTTAAGGTAGCTAAAATGAAATAAACATTTAATCTTTCCCTAAATCAGTAGGGTAGCGATTCACACGCCTCGCCACCACTGGTGTGAACTATGACTGGGCAGCATTCCGTAACCCGTCACCAACCGTCCCCTCCTCCTCCAGTGCTACAAATAGAAACGTGACCTTGACGTACCGTGCAATACGCCGTTGCTCCGTCCCGTTTTGCCGCGAAAAATTGTGCTTGGAAATATTTTCAAGAATTAATTAAAATTAAACAGAATTGCATGGAAATGCAATTGGTATAATTCAAAAGCTAATTTTTAAAAATTTAAGATGATGTTAAAATGAATTTTGTGGGATAATATGCTCCGAAGTTATTGCGGAAAAACGTGAAAATTTAAGGTAATTTTTCATTATTTAAAATTTCGAAGAAGCAACCACCTGCCAAATTTTACGTTTCTAGACCTCATGGTTTAGAAGAATCCTTGATGAGTGAGTAGTCATGGTATTTGCCTTTTACATATATAGACGAGATAATGTACTGTAACCAACGACACGACTCTTTTCTTTACCGTTAAGCTGGCTTCCTACCTTTAGTTCTGTGAACTGCGCTAAATCTAATACCAAATTTAATGAGTTATCATTTGAGTAAATTGAAGTTTGGCGACAGTACTGTACTTTTAAGCCTATCCAGAATCTGAATAAAAATTTACCTTTCATACAATACACATAACACCACATCATACCCCCGAACTCGGCGCCTAAACGGCACCCTGTCGGTTGGATGAGTATATGTGAAACTTTATTGAAAGTCAACAGCAAAAAAAATTACAACATTAGGATATAAATACACTTGAAAGGGAACATAATTATACATGAACAAAGAAGAATAAAATAAAAACACATTGAAGATTACAATCCGATACAATATACAAAAATTTAAAAGCTTTTTCATGACAGATAATTTTAAAATGGCAGAAAAGCATGAGATTAAATGCTTAAAGAAAGGATAAAAATCATTTCAGTCTACCTCACACACAGAAAACAATCATACCTGAAATCAAATATCTGCTGTCATGTTTTGAAACAAATATTACTTTGAAGCAGGTTCGATAAAATGTTTCAGCAATGCAATGAATATTAAAGCGAAAATTTTGCTTTTGATTTAATTTCCCAATAAAACAATTTAAACTATTACAACCATAACAATTGCAAATACGCTTGAATAAAAAAAAGATTTACTCAAATAATGAGATTGGTTTGAATTTTATTTGCAACAATAAAAATATTGTTCATTATTAAAATGGAACAAAATATTTCATGGAAATGAGATTGGTGGCATTGAATTCTAATTTTTTAAATTTTATCTTTAATATGATGTAAAAATGGTTTTTGGACTCGGAAGTTATTCCGGAAAAACGTTAAAATTCAAAGTATTTTTTAATTAATTGGAATTTCAATTAAAATTTAGAAAAAACCTTTCTTAATGAGCATCTACTACCCAAGAATCCACCGCCTGGAAATTTCAAGTTTCTAGGCCTCGTAGATGGGACCCATGATGAGTAAATGAATCATGGTATTAATATGTGAGTGAGTCATTAATATTTTCTGTACTGTTTCAATTTTATCTATTCATCTTATAGGAAATATTTTATTTTTAAATGATTTAAATTCGCAGAAACATGGAATGTATGTGGCAATGATATAAAAAATAATTTCATTCATTTTCGCCCGATCATACGTATTATATCCTATTTAAGCAGGACTTCGGTATATTAAAGAAACAAATAAAATCAGAATCTAAATTATTAATCCATATACAGGATGTTTCAATATTCTTAGTACAAAGATTACATGTGTTCCACACCTAAACAAAATATAGATCATATGTAGATGATCATAAACCATCAAACAACGTATTGGCGTTAATTTAGCATTGAAGCGCCACACACATGAAGGGCAGAAATGGAATGTAAGAAAGCCAACGAATTGGAAAAGAAATGTTTCCTGGAACAAATTAAAAAAAATATCAAGAATTCGGCGGTCAGTAATGTAGCAGATGCTACATTGGCGCATATTGGTGAAAACACACATTTACATCCATAGCAGGTGCATTTATGGAAATATTAATGATCAAAATCCACATCGTAGATGAGTATCTTCCCATCATTAGTCGAGTCATGAGGAGTCGGACTATCATGCAGGCCACATGACGATCTCTTCCCGACTGGAAAATTGTAGACATCATGCATTTTAGGGTTTTTTTTCTGACCTGTGTGTGTGTTCTTTCGCCTCTAAAAATTTCTAAGAAGTTATTTGGAACACCATGTATAAATAATCTGATCATCAGTAAAGTAATACAATTTAGCTATAATTTGTCAGTGACAGATCTCCGAAAGTTTTAATTTCAGTGAATTCTTATGTAATAAATCATTCAGTCCGTAATTAAAATTCTGATATTTGAAAAGAAGATTTGCAAATGGATTCTAACTTTTTGCTTCGGTCTGTTTTTTTTTGTTTGTTTATTACAATCTATATTTCTTTGTCGAAACGAAACTTATTTTCTGAGCAGATAGGCAGTGTACGCTCTCTGTCTTAAATGGACTGATTACAATTTCCAAAGAAATGACGAAAATTCCCAAAGAAGAGTAATGCAAAATGTCAAACCCAATATTTTATTATAAAATATGTTTTGAAATAGCATTTCTTTTCTTTTGCAATAACTATACTTTTTCTTCTCAAATAATGCGACATACTTCAAGCCCGAATTGCATTATTAAATGAGTAGGAGCACTTCGTAAGCGTAACTAATAGAACTCATTAAATTAATCCTTGCAGCGATTATATTACGTGAATAAAGAATAGGATGGATATGTAAAGAATGCAGCTCCACAAACGACCTATTGTGAGAGGATAAAATGTTTGAGAACAATTGTGGCGGAACAGAAGTCCATTAAGTAAGTAAATAGTCAAAGCTAATGAGTTGCAATTGTCTGTAATTAACTGGATTTAACTCAGAAAAATCCAGAATGGCTATCTTTGAAAATAGGGCCTTCCTCGGTAATCAGGCTTAAATTCCGAGGTCTTATCACTAGTCTCTGAAAGAGAGAGTGGAAGTTTTGGGCTTATAAAATAAGAATGCTCATTTATAAATGAAAATACACAGGAATTTGCTTAAAGTATTTTTTATCTTGTTTGCTATGAAAAGGATCGGAACGGAAAGGTTATTTTTAGATCTAGCAAAAAATAGTAGTAATGACCAAACCGTTTGTGAAATCAGTTCCATCTCTAAGTAATGGGGTCTCTCTATTTATCATACGAGTCTACGTAATGATTGGAAATTTATAGTAACGGCTTGTTAGATTTTAAATAGAACGTATCCAATAGAATTTCTTACGAAAATAGTAGATTTGCCTTCAAATTGAAATTTGCTTTGAAGTTTGAGGTTACCAGTTCACTTTAATGGTGTAGTGCAAAAATTATTGTATCTAGCCACCAAATCTTATAAGAGTTATATATTAGTTATATTTATTTTATAACAATTTATGCAGGATTTCGATGTCCTTTCAAGAGCTTTTTGAAGAAGTTTGGAGAACACAAAACTTTATATTGAATATAGAATTTACAATTACTTGCTGTAATAAGAATCATCCTTCTTGCTCAGTTTTCATACCTTTATTTGTTTTATAAATAGTTTAATATAAACAAATGAATTAAAAATGTATGAATAATTATCGTAAATTCCAAAAAAAGAATTATGATTAATGATGGTGAGACAATGGATGGTATCTAAATAATTTCTTTTTTATTTTAAAGAAATTTAATTGAAAAGGCCAACAAATGGATCAATTTATGCCACTTTTAAGACATTTAATACCTCTTTATAGCCATTAAACAAATTTTAAAAGAAAATATGTTCCGTGCATTTATATTCAAATAATCAGTTTAAGAAGAAACATTAAAAAATTGACTATAAGTAATTTTTATGAAACACTTTTAAAGGTAATACTTCTAAAAACATTCTTGGGAAAGCATCAAGAAGATTAGGTTTATTATAGATAGTTCAGGATTAACTTATTATAGTATTCCCAAAATGAAGAAGTGGACACATTTTTTAAAAAAAAATATGAGTATACAGCCCCATATAATCTCTAACATTCTACTGATTTAATCAGGTCTGAGGGTAAATACTTGCCATGCCATCATGGCCTTCTAGGGAATTCAAGTTCACTTTGCAATATTTAGCTTCAGTAAAAGTGTCTTACTAGTTCTCAGGTGTATAGTAAAAATGAGAAAAAAAATATTTGGCAAGCAAACAACAGAAAGCACAAAGCAAATAAATACAAATCCAAAAATGAAGGAAGTCTTAAAATAATGTTATAGACAGGTTTGGAAATCAAAACAAACATCTAAAAAGAATCATAAATTTTGCATAAATCAATAAAAATTAATGGAATTAAAAGTTAACTAATAAAATAAAAAATAATTTATAAATAGTTTGAAGATATCTTGAGTCAATGCAATTTATGAACGTAAGCTAAACTGCATATATATTTGGAAACCACAATGTTTCGCTATAGTTCATATATACAAAGAAACAGGGTTTTATTCATATACTTCTTAACTGTATTTAAGTCGTAAAATCAACACTAATTACACTACTAGCAAAATTATTGCAAGATTGGCAAATTGTGAAACATTTGGAGTTAATCTGAATACAATGGTTCACAATCAGTTTTGGAGACTCGTGAGACGTTCGTGGGAACTCACATTTTATAGGGAAGATTTTGTCAAGAGGGCATTTAGGACATTCAGCATGTTATAAGCGAAAAACATGCGAAACCGATGGGGTGTTTTAAAGGTATCTTTATATCTTCTCGAATATTTCATGCAATTTTTACAACAATGTATGTAAGCAATGTGCATAAAATGCAAAACTATTGTTGAAAGTTTCAAAACAAGAACATCTTCCTATAAAACGGGGAGAACCCAAATTATTTAACTTCATCAGTTTTTGGATGGTCCCCTAAATGTACTCATGACAAAATCTTCATTTTAAAATGTGAGTTCTCGCGATTGAATTTCACACGATTCTCCACAACTGATTGTGAACCATTGTATTCAGATTAACTCCAAATGTTTCGCATTTTACTAATCTTGCAATTCCTTTGGCCAGTAGTGCAATCACAGACAGAAAAAAACAGACATCATATATTGACACATTTATTGAAAATGCTTTGAGATATGGATTTCGTATTAATTTCATGTTTGCTTATATTAATTAAAAAATTTTAACACCTTTAAATTAACGGTCTTTAGATTTATTTATTTTGAAATGACCATATTTATGGAATTCACAAAGATGTTAGTATTTCACTACATATGTAGATGGTGCCACTAGATTTAGAATAAGATTACATCACTTAATTTTAAGTATATTTTCATATTAATATATATTATTATAATGAGTTTAATTTAAATTTATAGTTTAATTTATTAATGATGTTTAGTATAGTATTTGTAACCTAATTTAGTACTAATATTTTCACTTTAAATGCGGAACTGTATTTCGTATAAAGCTCATGTCATTACAATAGCTAAGATTATGAATTGGTAAGCATTTAGTTATATGTTCTCGGTTCTTATCTTGAAATATGTTGGAGATTTACTCCCATACTTTTTGTTTTTTCCAACAATTGGCTTTCGTAGAGGGTTGGCGACTTAAATTCGGATTAATGCGACATATTAGTTCCCAAGGCTGCTAAGCATTTGATTGTTGGAGTTCCAATTCTGGATTGTCTTTTTCATAATAATAATAATCTAACTAGTATTAATACATAAGTTTAAATTCTATCTTTTTGTATTTCATTGTATGATTATTAATAAGGTAACATTATTTTATTTTTAATTTTAATTATTAGTTTAATAAGTGTTTATATTGAAAATATTACTTGAGTTTTGATTGTTTGGAACATATTTAACTATATACATCCATTCTATCATTCATAATAACTAACTGAATAATATAAAGATAAAATAAGCTGTAAACCAATTAAATAAAATTATATATTAACATTAAATGTTTTTCAATTTTTATAAAAATAAATTAAAGAATAAATTAAATAGGCTAGCAATTATATTTCCGGTTTAAAATTAAATCATCTGTAATTCTTGAATCAAAGAGTTTGAACTGGTTTCTAAATAATGACAAATTGAAGAGCAGACATAATAAAAGTAATATTAATGAAATTTAATCGTAGTAGAAATTGCAAGTATTTAATTTTTTCTGCTCCTGATCTCAATCAGTAAAAGGGAATTTAATAAATTCCTAATTGCATGTAACCGTTAAACCATGAAAAAATAATTAGGCTAATTATTGCAATTTTGTTAAGAAAGAAATAAAAATATATAAATGCACAATATTGAAGAAAAACCATTTCCTGGTTGGAATATGTGGAAATGATTAAAAATGGTATATCGCATTCCTTTGCTTAGCTCCTTGTACTTGAATATTCATGATTTGTTCAATTCTGAGTGAATATTTTTCTTTCAAATAAATTCCATTGAATAAACTTAACTTTACAGATTTATTTCCGATGAAAGTTTCATTCACGCATGATTTTATGGCATTTAAAAAATTGATAGGATTTATTTGATTTTCATATATTTAGCATTTTTCAATGGTTTTTTTTAAGTTCGCGTTTTATTTGAATATTGATAAAATTTGTAGTTAATTAATTACTTTCATTACCCTATGTTATATATGTAAAGCGTGTTTTCTTGTCTTTAAATTAAAAAAAATTGGAACACTGTGACTTTAAATTCTCTTCAGTTTTTCTTATCAGCGAAAAAGCACGACAAAATATTTTTTTTATATTATGTTGAAAGTTTTTCAAACTTCAGTAATAATGATTTTATTCTTATATATTAAACAATGAACTTTCGAGAATATTTTATTCGTCTCCAGACTAAATTATTATTTGTGAGAAAAAATTAAATCTTTAAAAAATCAATTTAGAAATATTGCGCGTTTAAAATTATACATTTCACTCACATTAATTAATTGAATCATTAATTTCGTCCACATACGATCATTAATTTGCATCCAGATTGTGTTCCCATCTTAAAATATGTAAGTGCAGTATGAGAACAACTGATGAGAATTGTTGATTATAAAAAGGACATAGATTCGGTGATGTAAAATGGCATAATCGGACCCGAAAAGCCTTAACACTATACTTTTATCTTGAAAACTTGGATGAAATACGATTCTATGAAAAATAACACTACAGGGAATATTACTGAAATGGACCTTGATAATGATGGATCAATTACTTCTTTCCTTTAAATAGGCGAGGCCGCGGTGGCCTAGTGGTAAGGTCTCGACCTCGGGGCCAGAGGGTCGCAGGTTCGAAACCCGATTCCACTGAAGATCCGCCGTGTATGGGGCCTGTTGCACGCTAAATCATACGTAGTGGCCAAACGTCCTCCCGTTGGTGTGGCGCGGAAGTTTGGAGAGGGGGGTGCCAGTTCAGGTGTCGTCCTCGTCATCTGACCGCGGTTCAAAATTACGAGGTCCGTCCCTAAATAGCCCTCGTGTTGCTTCAAAACGGGACGTTAATATAACCTAACCTAACCTCACCTAACCTAACCTAACCTTTAAATAGGCAACTTAAATAAGTGTGTCAAAGAGTATTATATCCCGTAACTATCTCTGTAGAAAGCCTATAACTGGCAACACAATTTTGTGTTGTTATAGAGGCGTTCCATTTTAGTTGCATAATTTTTCTTTAAGAATAATCCAAGTGCTAAAATATTGAGTCAAATTAAAGAATCTCGCATAAAAGTTTGATTATGAAAGAATAACAAACAAGAAAATTTAAAAACTTTATTATTTTTTTTTATTTTTATCAAAACACTGTTTTAATCTTCGTTCGCGTCTTCAACCTGCTTATTAAAGTTAGGATAGTATTTTCTAAATAATTAACAGTTTAGTGAAGTCAAATATCATCTTCAGCAACATTTTAACGTAATCTCATATCTTACATGCTTCACTTGATGTCTAACAAACTTCTGTCTGATATTTTTTTTTGTTTTATCATATTTCGGATGAATGCACAGAATGCTATTTCCTTTTAACCATTTGGGCACATGAAAAAACAAAATACCACAATAGCACAAGATACTGTACAATATCGTTACTATATCTTCACGATATTGGACGTCATTCAGAATACGTGACAGCATCGTAGAAATATCGTACAATATTTCATGCTAATAGGGTACGTTCGTAGTTCGGAGATAAAGACATCCTAGCAACAAAATGAAAATAGATTAGAATAAGGTCACCTACACTCAGTGAAATGAACTGATAATATTGCCTGATTGCATTTTGTGTATCAGGGTAGGAATAAAAACTCGACCTCGGCAAATTGAATCCGTTTAGGCCAAGTGTTTTTACTTGGCGTTGAATGGATGTTTGGAGAGGAATTGATGTTGAAACACATGTTTCGCCTCGTCACAAATACCTCATTTTTGGATGGTTTGTTTCTAAATAACATTAGTATAACTTAAAGAATGAGCAGTAATCGAATCGATCTTTCAATTCTCAAGGAAAAGTAAATCATTAACGAAGTATAATTTTCGAGATAGAAAAATTTAACTCCCATCTGTTCAGTTAAGTGCGCAGAAAAGAATAACATAACCATCAAGAATGAAAAAGGTGGAGCAGAGATTAAATGGCAACCCGCCTTACAGTCGAAGCAGTTAAAAGCGACTATTTCTAATATATAACGAATATTAATTTAGTACATAATTTCTTAAGCCTATTTTATTAAAATCAGAGAAACTGTCATTCTTCAAATGCATTCATTGTCAATATCAGATGCTAGAGATCAGAACCAGTATGATTTTAAAGACATCAAATTAGTTTTAACTTAATTCGATTCTTTCATAAACGAATTTTTCTTTCTACAGATAAAAATAATCCCATGATAGTTTAAAGAAAAACAAACACAGTTAATCTGATGGAGAAAAAGAAGAGAATACAGAAGATTAATCTCTCTCCCAACTTCTGAATCAATCACAACAGAGTTTGTGCTGTTGCGGTAAGAAGATTAGAATCTTTTTTGAAATGATATTCTGAAAATTGTTTTTCCTATATATATATTGCCAAAAAATATACATAAGATTAATGAGAAACCCATTCTTCTTATATTGACATAAACTCCCAAAATAAATCCAAAGTTAAAATCAATGATTGAAAAAATATTTTTACATATAATACAATGTCATTTCTAAATAGCTTTTTCGTTGTTAATAATATATTAGAAATGCAGCTCAATGCATGATGTAGATTGTAGCAAGAACTTATGCACGTTTTCCTCTCTGAGATAGAAAACGTTTTGCTGGGAAGAAGTAAACAAAAGTGGGTCCATATGTAAGACAAAAAATTTCATACGACATTAGATGCAGAAGCTGTTTTAATGATAAACCATCATTGCGAATATTTCTACTTCCTTTAAATCGTACAAATTAGGATCTATTTATTTGTGCTAATTTTATCGAAATGTGATTAAATTAATTTGAATAAAAGGATCAAATTTTGAGGAATGGAAGTGAAGGTGTTTAAAGAACTCACGCTGGAGAATGGAACAAGCTTTCTTTTGTGTCAACCTAATGGGTGAAAGTTAGTGTGTTTTGTCTAGTTGGTGAAGCCAAGATAAATTTCCTTTTAACAAGGCATTTTATGCACTGCCTGTGCAAAGAAGAATTAAATAATTTATAACAATATAACAGAATAAAAACAATCCATGATCACCTGAGAAGTATAGCACATATTTTATTTTCGAATTAATTAGGCATATAACTGAAGAGAAAAAACTTGAAGTCACAATCAATAATGGAATACTTGATGTTTAGTTTAGTTTAGTTTAGCTATATTAACGTCCGGTTTTGAAGCCACACGAGGGCTATTTTCGAGAGTGGACGTACCTCGTAATTTTGAACCGCAGTCAGATGACCAGGACGAAAGGAGGAGCTGGCATCCCTCTCTCCAAACTTCTGCGCCAAACCAACAAGTGGACGTTTGGCCCCCTACGTATGATTTAACATGCAACAGGAAATACGTGATGACTTCTGCAGTTACGACTATCATATGTTTATTTTCAGGGGAATTGTCCCAGCGCAATGATTGATACGGTAGAAACTATATTTTGTCTTTGGGGTGAGTTAAGTTTTGAAAATTACGGCACAGGAGCCAGTTATGGACATGCTGATTAAAAATATTTGTTTTGATAATCGGTCGAGCGAAGCCGGGTCCTGTTTTAACCCGACCTTTCACATTTCGTCTGTTTGTCTGAAAATCTTTTTCTCACGCAGTTACCTTCACGTTCGATTTTCTCCGAATTTGGTACGAATATTCCTTGAAGTCATTAGAAGCGATGCATATATAAGGATTTTTATTTGTTAATTCAATTTAAAATTGTTTTAATTTTAATTGTTCCGCTTCTTTCATTGTTCGCCGATTTCTGCCAAACAGATCTCCATACACAATGACTCCAAAAAAGGCCGATAATAGCATGCAACATTTAATTGCAATTTTGTTTTTGCAATCTCTAGAGAAAAAAACTCCTTGTGCACCAACAATTACAACACAAGGCTTACAGAAGTAAGTAAATGACTCAAAAAAAAGGGTGACGGAAGCTTCAAAATAAATGAAATAAATGCAAATTCGAAACAGAAAAGGGGGAAGAGAAAAAAAGAAACAAATATGGAATAAATTGGTCGCATCCATACGAACACATGAATGGTATTAAGCAATGAAGTGAATAAACAAGGGGAATAGATAACGAAGCATAATATTTTTTTAAAGATATAGATGCAATATAACTGGTCACATATACACAACAAAAAATTAATAATAACGAGAAATGGAGTACAAGGTGGGGAAAATAAAAAAAAATATTAAAGCACTCAAAAATCAAATAAAAGAGCACAAATACACAAACTATTACACAACATATAAAGCACACAAATTTCGAACAGTTAACAAAACAAAAGGGTCTGATCCAAAAATAATTGAGAGAAAAGAAATGAATTCCAAAAATTGAAAAATAAAAATAAATAAACAAAAGTTATAAGGAAAAAAATGTAAATGCCAGCAAAACACATAAAAAGTTTATAGTCTGTATATTGTGGGGAAAAATACTGTCGATAAATTCACTAAATGATGCAAAACAAGTTTTGTTCTGGACTAAAGTAGAGAAAGATGGAGGCCATACTAAATTGTTCTTCTTTAGACTGCTGATGAGTAAACATCTAGCGGAAGTGAATTTAGAGCAAGAAAGTATCAAGTGATTGACATCTTGAATCTCTCCACTAGAGCAGGAACACAATTCTGTACGAGATAAATTGAAACGTTTTAGATAGGCTTTGAAGTTTCCATGTCCAGTGAGAAATTGAGTAATTCTGAAATTAGGGACGGAATGGATAGCTTTCAAACGTCCATGGTTGGAAGGGAAAAATTCTTTGGTGGACTTCGCATTATGAGAAATTTTATAAAGGTTATTCCATTGAGAAATAACATGTTTCTTGAAAACACTTTTGTAAAAGGATTTTGGTACAATCATAGGGATGAAATCAATTAGTTTTGTCGCCTCTTTTGCAAGTCAATCAGCACGCTCATTGCCATAAATTCCTATATGACCTCTAGTAAAAGAGAAGAAGACCTGTACACCTCTGCGTTGAAGGAAATTCAGGTTGGTTTGAGTTTTAACAATGAGTCGGTTTGGAGAAGTAATGCAATGTAAGGCATATAAAGAAGAAAGAGAGTCACTGCAAATTAAGACATTTGAGAAAAGGTGTTCGTTAATGCGAATCCAATTGACAGCTTGGGCAATACATAGGAAAACACTGCATTCGTCTCTTATTCTAAACTGGTGCACTTCAGTTTCAATATGGTCTTGGAAAACTACAAACGCAAGACCAACCTTACTGTTGATCTTACTGCCATCTGTAAAGCACACGACAGGAAAGTTGTCTTCAATATTTTGGTAGTAACTAACTAAATTAATAGGAGACCGTTCAGAAGGGCGAGGCATCTTAGAAACAGGCAAGCAGACGTCTTGTTATTGGCGATACAGGTCTTCGTAGCAATCTTGAAATCCCCATTATGAACAATAAAGATGTCAATAGGTGGAAAACCCGAGATAGCAAAAACAGCTTCATAGGATATCGTACGAAACCCAGAAATAACTCGGAGGAGAATTCTTCTCTGCATTTTCCGTAAAAGCCGGCAATTAATTTTCTTCTTCAAAGCAGTGCCCCAGATTTTTGAGCCATAACAAATAAAAGGAACAATACCTTGCTTGTGTAGATGAGCGATGTTACGTTGGACTTGAGTCCAAAAGTATTTCTGGCAACTTTATTTAGCCCCAAAAGAATATTTTCACATTTTTAGATAGGTACAAAATATGTTGTTTCCAACAACATTTGCTATCAGGGATAACGCCTAGGTATTTTAATTCCTTCACGGATAAAAAGGGAATTCCTTTAAGGGTAAGAGCACTAGTAAATGTGTTGCTTTCTCTCCTATCCAAGATCATAGCTTTTGACTTGCTGGTATTAAACTAAAATTAATATGTTTTAGCCCAACTTGAAACAAAATCAAGAATGCGTTGAGCTTCTGTGTTAAGATCTTGAAGAGTTTTTCCTTAAAAGCAAAGAAGTAAATCGTAGGCGAAAGCTATCATTTCACAACAAAAGAAAGTTGAAACTTTGTCCAATAAGTTATTGATAATGAAATTCCTGAGTAAAGGTCCAGAAATAGATCCTTGAGGACATCCTTTCTGTAAAGGTCTCTCCTTTGAGCAATGACCTAAAGATAAAGTTGCAGTTCTGTCTTTTAAGAAGCTATAAATAACAGCAAATAATTTACCAGGGATGTTAACACTTCTCAAAAGACTAAAAATAGCAGGCTACCAGGCGTTATCGAAAGCTCCTTTGATATCTAAGAAAACAAGAGTTGTAAAAAGTTTTCTCTTTTTACCATTTAAAATAATTTCAAAAAGACGCATCAAAGCGTCCTCAGTGCACTTCTGAGGCATAAAACCAAACTGACTTGAATTAAAGTAGTTATTTTTATGCATATTCCAAGTCACTTTATTCACAATGAGCTTCTCAAGACACTTGCTCAAGGACGATAATAGACTAATACATCTTAGATTGTCCAAACGGGGAAAACGGACATCGTTATTTTTGGGAATCAAAATAATTCTAGCTTTTTTCCAACAGCGTGGAAAGATCTTGAGTCGAAGGAACGAGTTAAAAACTTTCAAGAGAAGGTGAGGGTACATTTGGAGCAATTTTTTAGCAACTTCATTAGGAATAGAGTCAGGGCCAGGAGATTTTTTAAGTTTCAGTTTGCAAACAACAGCATCAATTTCATGAAGAGTAAGAGGGGGATCATTGGCTGTGGTGCAATTGAAAAGAGAGTCACGACTTATTTGTTTGTGACAATCTTTATCATAGCTCTCACAATCCTCAGGAAAAGAATTATACAAAACCTCATCGATTGTCTCGTCCAAGGAATTCGTCACAGTTCCACGGGGAAGAGCAATTCCGCTGACCTCAACCCTTTTCTGAAAGCTCTGTTTGATTCCAAAGGTATACACTTTCTTCCACACATTATTTACATTAATTTCATCCAAAAAATCCTTCCAAGAGTTTATTTGCGCATCCAAAAGTTTCAAGTTATATTTATTTTTTAACTCTTGATATTTGTTCCTGTAGATTTCTTTAATAACAACATTTTTGCATCTCTGGAATCTCCTTCTTGCAGCATTTACATGTTTCCTCATGCAATTGAGTTCCGTTGTCCACCAAGGAACTCTATGTTTTCCTTGCTTTTTAATCGGAATGGAAGCTTTACATAAATTCTGGATAATGGAAATGAGTTCGTCAGCAAAATGGTGCAAAGATTCTGGATCTTCGCAGAAACCAATGAGATCACAAATTCTTGACAGCATGTGTTTAGAAGTATCATAAAAAAGTTTCCAGTTCGCGTATTTAAGGTTTAAAAAAGGAATTCTATTATCTGTTGCTGAATAAACAGGTCTCAGTAGAATTTCAAATTCGATTTCTTTGTGGTCGGAAAGAGATTCGTAGTTAGGCAGGTGCCAAAAGGAAACATCTTCCAGCAAATCAGTTCCAACCACTGTAACCCGTCCGCCCTCCGTTAGCCACTACACACATTTGCATTCTGGACTGGATTTCTAGCTTCGCTCGCGTTTACGACGCCATAGTGTTGAAAATCACAATCAAACAAATGTTAATTTTTTACATTCTGTTTTGAGTATTAATTTGCGCAAGGTATCTTTTTGTACTAAATCGAGAGTGCTCTATAACTTTCTAATTGACATTTTTCTCATATCTCACCGTTTACGAGGTAAGACCGCTAATTCCAAAATTTCCCGATAGATGACGTTGTAAGTTGTCTCATAGTGTAGCGCATAATATTTTTACTATACCAAGACACCAACTTTATGACCTAAGCTGTCACCGTTTTGAAGTTAAGTGTGTGTAACGGATATAAGTGGGAACCCTGTATAAGTTGAAAAGCATGTAGGATTGGAAAAATGTGATTGACATGAATATAACTGATATAAGTATATTTCATATGCATCTCCTAAATACAGTTCACACCAGTTGAAAAACAAGAGATTCATTTTTTTAAAACTTCTTATCCATTTGTTTCTTGAAATAATATGTAATACGAAGGTTATGCAAGAAGAAAGGAAACGACATTTTGTTGTAAAACTGCAATTATAAAGCAAATAAATGAGAAATTATAACCAAATTTTAGAGTAACCCAAAATGAATATCCTCAATTAGAAATTATGGGCAGATAATATTGCAAATCGAATATAAGCTCTAAATTGTATAGACGGAAATGACCTGAACTCTGTATATGGAATTTTATTGATGGCGTCAAAGATTTATAAGAATGAAAAATTTGAATGAATTTACTAAAATTATTTTATCAAAAGGAACGACGTATTGAAAATTTTCCTTTGTGTTTCCCTTGTGAATGTTCGATTATCTTTGAATTGTTATTCTGTAATACTGAATATCTAATGAAGTTATTGAATATGAAGAAAGGAGAATATTCAATATCTGGTTGAAAACCAATATTAGTTTACATTCTTGTATATAATTATATGTATTCCGCTGCTTAATTAATTTGGTATTCCTGAAACATGTGTGTTATTTATCGTTTTCCGCTATTTCAGGTATCTATTTATGAATATCGTGGTATACAAAAGTGTATTAGCATAGATAAACAATTTACATAACTATATCAGCATATATGTACAGTACACTCCTGTGAACCGTCAAATTAAGTATTATCAACCGTCAGAACTTTTACTTTACACTTTCAAAATGCAACAAAACATTTACATTCGTGAATTAAAAAAAATAATAATTCAAATCCTTCGCGCACGAAGTCGAGGGTAACAGCTAGTAATATAATAAATGCGAAAGTGTGTCTGTCTGTCTGTCTGTTTGTTACGCTTTCACGACCAAACTACAAAACTGATTTGGATGAAAATTGGCTGAGTTGTAGCTTGAAACCCAAGAACGGACATAGGCTAGGAGAAATCGCGTTAAATTAATTATTTTTGACTACAGTTAACAATTAAATAATTAACAAAGAAATCCCATTGACTCCGCGATTTGCGATGAAGATTATTTTATTTTTCAATCAACTGTAACGTGATCCTTCAGGATGCGAAAACATGTGGAATAAATTATTTTTAAAATCAACTATCACGTGATCCCTTTTTCCGCTGTAAGTTCGGAACAAATTGTCCGATAAAAAACATTTTTGAACCAGCTTAAAGTTCTAAGTTTTACCTTTTCTGTGATAGCAACTTTATTTCTGTGACATTTATACTTCAATTCTTATTAATTTTTTAAATTTAATAATTTTTAAAACGTGCAGACGATTTGGAAATAACACAAATTTATAGCTACTCCGTTGCTAGACAACGATTAGACTTTGAACTAATTTACTTTTATTTCTGAAACTTTCCTTATGCTTATGAATACCTATAAAATAAGGCAGAAATTACATGTATTTGTCTGTCTGTCGGACACAAGAACTCCTCCTAAACGGTGAACGGTAGCGACATCAAATTTACGCACGACATTCTGGAGCATATTTCTAGGTCAAAGGTGCTATTTTCAATTTTCAGAGTCAATTAGTTCTTAAGATATTTAATTAAATAACGAAAATTAGTTGCTTTTAAGCCTAATGCTTAGATGTTTTTGCAAATAACTTCTGAAATATTTATTAGACAACAATTATTCAGAAAATGATCTTTTTAATTCTATTAATTCTATTGCGATGAAATGTTTTCTCTGACTGTTATTAAGGTTTAAAAATATTTTTGTAACGTAATTTCTAACATTTCTTTTTATTCTTATAGAAATAAATTCAAACCAAATTACTTTTTCGCACGCGGGCTTTTGCCATTGTTACAGATAATATAACAAAATATTGATTTCTATGACCAGAAACAACAAAGGAGGCTTTACACTTGTCGTAGCATTTACAGCTTTTAATACGGTTACACAGTGATCCAATGACGTTAGTGAATTATTCTCTCGATGTTTTGTTTAATTTTCCCAGTGAGATATTACAGAATATCCATCTGTAGAGACGGTAATGGGCATTAAGAAGGAACTTCATATTCTGTAGAGCTCTTCAAAATCTTAAAATTGTCAGGGGCACCTTCTGACAAGCCAAGATTGATTGTCGGTGGGCCAGTACTACTAATACCTAACCTCGATATACCGAGACTCCGCAATCGCACACGGTTACAAATTACACACCTAGGTCCAAACGTCATGAAAGCTACTGCTATGACTGATATAGGGAGAAGAGAGAGTGTTTTAATTCCACGCCTCCCGATAATATCGAAGGATTTATCATCTGAGTTCAAAAGGTAACAAATCCCTTTAAAAATAGCATTTGCGAGGCTCAGGGCCAGACACTAAAAGTGGCAGGCGTACATTTCGAAAAACCATATTTTTCGCAATGGGCAACTATATGTGGCGTGTTCACGTGTGTCCAGCCCACACAACCTCTACATCCGTGTAAATAACGTGGTATACAAAAGTATATTAGCATAGATAAACAATTTACATAACTATATCAGCATACATGTACAGTACACTCCTGCCAGCTGTCCAATTAAGTATTAACAACCGTCAGAACTTTTACTTTCCCCTTTCAAAATGCAACAAAACATTTACATTGGTGAATAAAGAAAAAGGATAATTCAAATTCTTCGCGTACGAAGTCTCAGGTAACAGCTAGTATGTAATAATTCCAAAGCCTTTGCGTTATTCTAAATGAAGTAGGAAAATTTATTATTGTATGTTCTAATAGGAAATATTTTTAGCTACAATTTATTGTAATCATTTATGAAAATAGTTTAAAGTTAAAGATTAAATTAATTAATTAAATTTTAAAATTAATAATTTGTGTTATTGTCCAAAGGTTGCTTAGATTGGACCACAGACGTTTACCTAAACGGAATAATTTATATCAATGGGGTTAGTATTGTAAACTGAAAAAAATGCTCAGAAAGCCGTTTATCACCGTTAGTAGTCCTCATAAATTTGAATTGGAACAAGTCAAAGCAAAAATGAAAAAATAATAAAAGGACACTAACGAGATTAAATGTTGGATCAAAAAGTATTAAAACTTAGAATTCATACCATTTGTATCATTTATGTGGAGAAAAGGAAATGAGATACAATACAAAAAATGTCATACTTCGGTTCATGCATTGTGGGCTGTTGTGAATTTGAGAATCCAAAAATATTTTTGCTTTAATTGTGCTTAAAGAAATTATTGGTCCAAACTAAGAAACCAGTTTCCTTGGTTGGACCGATGACACATTTTTTAAGCTACATTTTCCTTATTTTAAATTTCATTTCATAAAATATTAATTACACTTTACTTAATTTACTTCTCTAAAGATAAATAAACTACAAAATAATTCTAGGGCTCTCCATCAAAAATACTTCTTCATCTGCCTACATTAAACAAGGTCCATTTCGTCTAAATTCGGCGAATATTCACTGTATGCTTGGAAATATGCAAATTAATATTCGGAACACTGTTTAATCTTAGGGTTCAAATAGATTTCGTTTTCTTTTCTTTTTATCTGTTTTAATGAAATTATTTTTTATTTAATAATTTTAGTTTAAAAATTGAAGAAACATCTTTCTGAAAGCAAATGATGGATGTTTCATGATTTAAAATAAAAATATATACAGAGAAGAAAGCAAATATTTGTAATTCTTAATTTATTATTTTAACAATCAATGAATGTTTTAACAAGTATGAAAATATGTAACGATTAATTGGATTTATTATTTAAAATTATTTTAAAAATTTTATTTTGAAAAATTTTACATGGCGATTATTTTATATTTTTGAAGAACTTGCTAACTTTTATCCCGTTAACATTTGAATTATGAACTTCCTACTGTGCTGTTAATCGGAGTATGTATATTAATTTCAAAATTAGTAAAGACTGAATTCGCTCCTAACTCACATTCCATTATCTTCGTTCGAAAAAAGTTTTACTCTAAGACTTTTCATAGAAATTTTAATTTTGACGAATTAATTTCACAGTATATTCTATTCATATAGATTTAATTTTTTTCTGTATGTCTGAGTGATATCCCTGCTGTAATTTCCCTCAGAATTTGAAGCATTAACCTCGTACTATGCATAAAATTGCGCATATATACACATGCGTAGGTGTATTCAATGGAAAATTACCAAAAATATTTTTCTAATGTTACTTGAATTCCACCATTTGCCCTCATAAAAAATCAGTTATTAAATCTATCTAGAGAAATTCTCTTTCTGAGAAATTGGTTTTGCAATATCTGCTAGATACAGGTTGGTTATATTTTAAGGTATCCGAACACGTTCGAAAGTCGATTTTCGACCAAAGTTCCATTTTTTTAATTTTTGATGTTTTCGATAGCTCATTCATTTACCTTTCTAAAACATATTTACTTTTGTCGGTACGTTAATTAGAAGATGAGATATTAATTGTTTTATAACAAACCGAAAACCGGAAGTGGGCGTTTAATTAGCCGAAAGTTGTCATTTAAAGGGACAGAAACCTGTCAAAAATTCTTTTTAAACTCCTTTTCTGCAAGCTAATATGATGTCAGTATATTTTTAGGAATTTTTTTTAAAGTTTAGATACATAATTTGAGCGCGTGGAAAAACTAAAATTTGATTTTTCTCAAAATTAGATTTTATGCATATTTTTCAAACTTCAAACATGATAACTCAAGATATTATCTTTCGATTGTTCTGAAATTTTGTGAACATTTTCTTCAAATGTTTCTCTAGTGAATGTACTAGAATAATGTATATTCTAACAATATTTTTTAAATTATGGTCTTTTATTTGAAAAATGACATAGAAAATTTGCTGAAAATCTTATAATAATTGTTCGATTAGCTCTAAAATTTTTATTTATCCAAAGAATGTTAAGATTCTAGTACAAGCACTAGTCCATAGTATGTAGTTTATTTTAGTATTAGTTTTATTTGAATTATCACAAAAGTTTGACCTGTAGCATGTTTGAAGTTTTGGGAAATTTCCTCTAAAAAGCAACAGAAATTCAAGAATTTTGTAAATTTATAATAATTTATACTCAAAAATCATACGCTAATATTAATCTTTATTAAATTCGAATCTAAAAAACATGTTTTGGTGTTTCTTTTTCACAATTTAAGAAAAAAGTGCTCCGAACGTGTTCGGATACCTTAAGTTACCCTATTTAGACTTACGTAGAATAGTCCGTTCTGGTACACGGATGTCGATGAAACTTCGTATATACGTTATATGGACCATGAGGAAAATAAATCTGTTTTAAAAAATAGTAGTTCAAATTTTGACTGATAGATGGTGGTATTCATGTATGAGAAAGGACGTTATGCAAATTTGGAGCTGCTTAAAAAGCCAGTAGTTACAGCCATAAAATCACCAAGCCATTAGAGAAGAAAGAACGAGATTTACTGATGAAGTTGTTTCATCAAAACGGCAATATTTTTTTCAATGTGCTGCGTTAAGTGCCCGACTAGTGCAAGCACTGTTCGGGCCCACTTTGGAGATAATCGGATAATTTCGAGAATTTTTCCGAAATGCCTGGCCTCCTCCTTCTCCGGACTTGAATCCTTGTAACTTCTGGTTGTGGGGATTCCTGAAAGATTGTGCCTATGGAAGAAGCATAAGGACTCTGCCTGAATTGAAAGCAAGCATAACAGGTCATGTTGCTGCGATTGAAACCCTTTACGTTACTATTAGAAACGCTTTAACACTTTTGAAAATGTGCTTGACACAAATGGAATGCATATTGGGCATATGTTGTGATTAAATAATGTTTTGTGATTCCAATTTGTGTGTTTTGTTCTTCAGGCACCCCTTCTCGCCTGATGGTCGAAATTTGGATTATTTTTTATTGCAGATTTCTTTTCTCCATGGTCCTTATAACGTATATACCACGTTTCATCGACATCCATCTACCAGAACGGACTCTATGTATGTCTAAATGGGGTAACTTTAATTATAATTGCATTATACAAGAGCATTTCTTCTCTGTGTGTATAAATATTCTTCGAGATCTCTTCTCTATCGAAATAGAGATATTAGTGAGTGAACTTATTAGTTATTCTAAACTGAAGGAACACCTTATTAATTTTAGAAAAGATGATAAAGTATTCAATTAAGTAGTTATAATACACAATATTGTGGTAAAAATATATTTCGAATCCTTAGACATAATATTCCGCTTTATCTAAAGAATCATTTAGCACCTCTGGATTATAAAATGCATAGATTTCGGCAACACAGATCTATATGTGGTATATCAAAAATTGATGGTGGTAACAGCCGAAAACCACTTATCCACCTGCTAATAACTGACAAAAAATAGAAATGACATATTCTTGATAGTAATTCGAATTTATAAATATTTGGTTGGTTTCGCAATTAAAACTGAATTAAATAATGGAGCATTTTTCAAAATTGCTAACTAATATTGATTTTATTAACAATTTAAGTAATATTATAATGATTTAAATGAAACTGATAATTGTAATTGAGAATATGCACTTGGAAGAAAATGAATCCGATTGAATTTTAAGAATTCATTGAATAAGAATTAATTAAGAATTCATAAATATTAAAAATATTAGGCAGACAGGTTTGCGACACTAATAAATATGACCTTAAACCAACGATTGTGCTTTAAAATAGAGATTAATGAATTAAAGATGTAATTACTATATATTAAAAGAAAAATTCTTATAATTTAAACAAGCAAAGAAGCTTTATGTACTTATCTATGTGCGTATTCACTAAAATGCATCTCGATTAAAGATTTTGTCAACAAATGTAGCGTCACATCGGAAATACTTCCTTCTCCCTAAATAATGTAACTTTAATATCAAAGTTCTTTTTCTTATCACATAAATGCAAACAAATGCCAAAAGAGAACAAAACAAAATAATAAGAACTCAATAACGTTGTTTTGCGTATGGCGTTTAAATTTTAGTACATATTTAGTATTTTAGGAAAATATTTTCACGTACTTTCATATTAAAGGTAAGTTAAAGTTTATCCAGAAAGTAATCAAATATGAAATTTAACGGACAACATAGTTAAATAAGATTAAATGAGCACTAATCTTCCTTCTAACAAACAATTATTTTAAAACTGAAAAGTTTTCTTTCCATTTTTCTCCAGAAAGTTACACTTTAAATATAGGAAACTCAAAGAAACATCTGCATGAAAGAGATGGAAAAGATAGTAATATTAATATAATGAAATATGAATAATGGTCCAACATTACAAATTTAATTTCGCCGATTTAACATAATAAGAGAAATTCAAACACTTCCTTTTAATGATAGATTTAATTTTAAATGAGCTCTTACTCTGATATTGAAAATGCATGCAGATTAGAGATGGTTCAATTATTTTCATGAATTTAAATGTTTTTCATATACAGTTTCCGACACAAATATTAGCAATGATGTTTAAAACAAGATTTATGCTTCGAAGATTATCTCACATGCTTCAACGGAGTTTAAACACTCTATTAAATATTGACAAATGCATTTTAAAGATAAAATGGTATTTATTAAATAAACCGCTCATAATATTGCACTACTTTGCAGAAAATTATATTTGGGGAGATATAAATTTTTTCTTAAATCCCAAAATTTCCCACATGTTTTATTTCTTTTAACATGCAGAGTTTTCTACCAAATTAAATGAAACTTACAGCATACTCGTCAATTGGTTAAATAAGAATTATATTAAAGTTTCAAGTGAATACTTTGAATATTAGAGGAACACTAATTAATCTCTATTAGCACTCTGAGAGATGCTAAATGATGATTGTTCTTTCCCAAATTGATATTTTTAAAACTTAAACCTTCGATAGTTATCTTCGAAATGCAATCTAAATTATGTATTTTGTTAATAAGTATACGTGGGTATTCAGGATATTCAACTTTCGTGAAATTCAAAATTACTGTTTAAAAATTTAAGTTTAAATAATATCGATTTCTCCAAGAACCCTCTTCATTTTCTCTTAGAGTGCAACCGAAATTCACCTGACAGAAATGCCGATATCTTTCTGAATTTTATCTGTATTGAACATAGCATTTTATGTAAGTCGCCTTATACATATGGCTTTGAAGTTATGAAAGAAAAGTTACATCACATTTCGTACTTGAGCATTAAAAATTAATTTACTACAAATACTCATATTTCCTTTAATATTCTAAGTTTTAAATTAAATTTTAATTTGGTTGAAAACTCTGCATGTTATAAGCAAAAATATAAGGGAAAGTTTGAAGATTTTTTTAAGACAATGTTTATATCTTGTTGAATATTCGTTCAACTTTTACGAAAATTCTTGTAAGTAACACGCATATCAAACGAAGCCGTTGACGAAAATTACAAATCATTATAAACTTTCGCTGAAACGGGACGAGTCCCCAATCATTTTCTTCTTCGTCAATTTCTGGTCGATCTCCTAAATTCTCTTCTGACCGAATCTTCACTACAAAATGTGAGTTCAAGCCTCTTCTTTCCACGTTAGAAGCTCAAAGAGAATTCATCCAGCCTTTCGGAAGATATTTGAAATTTGTGCAAATCCTAAAGTGCCCACATTCTGTTACCACCTGTAGGTAACCACCCAAGGGATAGCACATCCATGATGGAAGATCCGGTTCTCTTACAAGTAAACATGTACTCGTTTCTCTTGCTGTACAATAATGGTGGTGTTTTCTGGTGAACAGTCCCATCACCGAAGAGACTTAAATCCTAGCGGTGGTCTGCACATGAGTTGCTAGCAATGTTGTATATTTCTCATAGTTGCCAGTACCCCTATTATAATTTGTAGCAGTCCATTGGTCCATTTGCAGTGTTTCCGAAAGTTATCCTCAAAATCACAGTCTAAACAGGAAATTTGAGTTTTAGTCGTCACAGTATAAATTTAAATATATATCTCTAAGCTTTCCTAATTTTTTTTGTTTTCTTCACGGGTGAGGGCATACCGTAAATGCATTTAGAGCCCCCCCCGCCAGTGCTGCTACTATGCATGTCCACTTATCAATCTGTCGACAATTTTACTCTCTTTCATATTGCGTCACCATATGTGTGATTATTTGATGGATTCCTTACGAAGGAACACAGGAATAATAAAGCGCCTGAAAAAAAGGCTAAATTTGTCAATGACTTGAGAAGGAGAAAGGCCTTTCTATTTCTGATTCAAAATCTCCATCTTAAATTATATTTTTAGATATCGCTATTTCTCAATCGAAATGTTCTTCATTGTCTTAAATATAATCATATATTCTTACTTCCATACAAAAAAGCAGTCTATTACCAACAGAAAAGTGATAGAGGATATTTTTATTGAATTCTGGGAACAGGAAGCTTTTACAATTTATCCCGAAAAAAATATTGAATATCATTTACACTTCTAATCAGAGAGACATAATAAATGGAACCCTTTCCAAAAATGCAATTCATATCTTGTGTGAAATAATTTTTTATCCATTACTTTAGCTATGTAAACCAGAAGTTTGTAAGGCAGTAATCAACAGAGCAGTGAATAAATGTTTTAGGTAAAAAAAAGGAACTTACAAATTATAGTGATTTCCATTTTGCGAAAGAGGAAATAAAAATAAGGACCAAAACCCCTCTCTAAAGAAAACAAAAAAAAATTTTAATTCTTTTTTATTCTTCATTTTAGATATATATTTTTTCTGTGCCGATTCCTGAGAAGAGAAAATATTTTCTTGTGAATGATAAGGTTTTATTCGTAGAAGAAAACACATAAAAAAAACAGGATAAAAATTTGAAGAATAATGTATCGTAGATCGTATCATATCTATGAAATTCTTTCGTAACCTAAGTTGTGTGAGCAATAGATACTGATAAAAGAGGCAAGGTTTTTTTTCTTTTCTTTTTTAATCCTTTGTATTGAGCCTTATTACTTTTTTTTGTGATATACATATTTATTCTAGGAACGAGATGCCTCAGATGAGTCTGTTCCCTCCCTTAAATGCAGTTTTATCTACCTTTCACTTGCACGTATTTCCAAATATCTAGAGACTGATGCATTGGGATAAAATGTTTAGAACATATTTTAGGGTTTTTTCTGATGCAATCTTACAAATCGAATTTAACTTCAGGCTGTTCATAGTATTTTAAATACTCAATAACTTTAGTATATTATGTAACGACAAACCAAATACGTGTATTCGAATACTTAACAGTATCTTAAAAAATCTTGGGGTTACAAAATTCGAATGTTTCTACTCTGGAAATTTGTGAATTACTCAATTTCTTGTGTGTGTGGTAAGATTTCCATACTAATCAAATAAAATTATGAAATCAGCTAATTTTACGTTTATAGCTTGATATATGTTTTATATCGATAATAATTACATTCACACATTATACTATTTTTATCAATACTGCATTTTCATCATAAAATATGTTTAGTAATTCTTGAGATAATCAAACAAAAATAATGCGATTCAATTTTGAACACTAGACTATATTCTGAAAAGAAAGCAACGATTTATGACAAAATAAATAAGCAAAAGTCTGATTTTGGACACAAACATATAATTTTCTTTATGCTACATTAAAAATTTCTTGTTAGAAAAATAGTAATAAAAACAGGGTGCTTTGAATTGTATACAAAGCACTGTTGCAATCACAAATAACTAACAGTTTCTTTTGGCATTTATTCAGAAGATAGAATGTGCGAGATGCATCTTTTGCAATGCACAAAACAGAAGAATTCAATTTATCTGAATACTCAGACTTCTAACTGACTGTAACGGAATCCATAACATAAATTCAAATTGATTCCGGAAAAGCTGGAGTGTCTTGTATAAACTCACGAAACACGTCTTTCAAATGGCATCACGTTTACCCAAAAGCATTATTCTAGAATAAAGAAAGTATATTTCGTTCCATCCGTTTAGGATAAAATTTTCTATTTATTTAAGACAAAGCAGATATTCTTATAAATCCGCTGTTGACAGTGCGGAATTATTTGAGTTAGTCAGATGCTCTCAACATATTACTTTTGAAGCTGCTTATAGATATACTTTCTAATCCTGGAGCCACAATCATAAGAAGAAAAAGTGATTCAGTTAATACTATACAGAATATAGTATATTACATATAATTCGAGAACTATGTTAAACTACTTTTATTAGTACTGATAATATGGCAATTGGAGTATATGTAGGCAAATAAGAAGTCTGTTTTTAACTCAGTTTTTGCTTTTATTGTATCTATAATTATCGAAAACAAAGCTAATTAAATTTGTTCGAAGCCTTAACGAGTCCTCAAATCCTTTAAATCACCTTCTACTTCGAATTTCTATAGTAATTGAAAGCAGAATTTGTTAGGAAAATTTATACTTAAAACTAAACTTAACCACCCGAATTAATTCTGCTGGAAATATTTTATTAGTTTTCTTAATTCTAAGTTGTTACTCCTGAAAAGAAAAGAATGTGTGAAATTGGAGGAATATTTGAATTAGTTCTAAAGTTATAGTCCCTCCTCATTTGAGGGCACTAGGTGTTCCAGAGAAAGAAATTGTCATAAAGTTTGATAAAAATGTGTAAAAATAATAATAAATGCCTAATTAAAGTATTTTATAAAGATTTAAGACAAAACTAATTTAAAATTACTTTAATATTTATTAAAAAGTCTTATTTAAAATGTATTTTTAATAAGTCAGTTCCTAAATCATTGAATTGCCGCCAATAAGTTTTTGCAATGGGTAATACATGACAATAAAAAATAGATGTGAGTAATCTTATAAATATCGTCATCCAAATCTTATAATGAATTATGGGAGTACCTCTTCACTTCAGAGACATATCTAAGTGATTCATCTAGAATAAGGTCATATAACATTTCTGATATACTTAACTGGCACATTTTATTTAAGAAATTTTTTGAAATTTTACTTAGAACCATTTCTTCATTGAATTGAATTTAGAATTTCGGGATGATATTTTGACCAGTTTACTTCATTCTTGACTTTGGGGGTATCTTTGCATACTCTTAGTTTCTCTATTTCGTTCGACAATTCGATTTCAGCTATGCCTCCAATATCGGATTTTAAAGGTACAATTGTATATTTGTCAAGAAATTCTGATTTCACGCTTATCTCATCAACCTGCAGTGGGTTTGAAATAAAATCTGCTTCTATTTGTGATGAGAACAAATTTTCCCAAGCCTTTGGAACCGCTAGACATTTAATGTAGATATTTATTACGCATTAATATAGGGAAAAAGGAGTGTAACGCCAACATACAGACTTACACCAACTCAACACGTCTCTATGTCAAAAAGAAACTTATCGGACACTACTAAAAACTAGAAGAGACTCGGCGGATCTTGCCGGGTGACGTTGACTCTTTCTACACGTCAAAATGCCCATTAAACATTTTCTTTTCTAAAAGTTGCTTAATCATTTTTATGTTGATTGTTTTGTGTGTTTTCGTAATTGTGTGTGTCTGTAATTATGTTTTAAGTAAGTAAATAATTATAAATGTTATTGTCTCACTTTTATTCATTTAATGAAGACACACTCGGTTACAAAAAATGGCGCCCAATGCGGGCCCTATTTCCCGTGAGTTAAGTTTTAAAAGTGAACATAATTAACCACAAGTCTCTCATTTCTCCAAACGGTGTTTCAAGCATGTTCACTAATAGTTTGCCAATCCTAAATAAACGGAGAGATTTCGTAGTCGTAAAGCTTCATCAAGGAAGCTAAAAGTTAAATACACTTCATTTTGTATTATTGGTTAAACTTAATATCTAACGATAATCTTAACATCTTTGATAAAGATTTGAACATTGAATCTTTTTGCTACCCTGGAGTTAAGAATAACGCGCATTCAGTGCTATTCTACAAATTTGATATGTTCATTTTATTTACTATTCAAAAGTAAACCAATTATTTGCTTACGATCATATGAAACTTATTCTGAGAAATTAATCATTTTACCGTCTAGGCATATTTTTAAAATGAAACAAACGATATGTTTATTCTAAAGTATAATTACTTTGATATTTCATCAAGAACGAAAGCATTGTTTAAAAAAAACATTTATTCTGAGTGTTTATTTATACTGAAATGCATTTATTCATTTATTTCTGTGCACTTTGATTTCCATATATACATATAAATATATTTTTAATTGGCTATTCAATTTTGTTCGTATTATACTTAGGGAAAATCAGAAGCAAATAGAATTTGCCCATGTAATACTATTGTAAATGGCTTTAATTTACAACATTCGCGACTTGAAAACTGTTCTGAATTGAAATACTACCATATATAGGTATGTAAACAAATATATTTCAACTTGGAAAATAATTTAGCTTTGTGAACTTTTGATTTTAATTTTATCTAGGTTATAAATTTAAGTTTATAAGCTAGATAATGAGTTACGATAACAGAAAGTTGAAATTTTTAGTTCTTCATAATACGCAATTCAGTTCTTAGTATCGTTTTGGAATCCATTTTATGTCTTGGCTCAAAGTCAAACGTCAAATTCTGCTTAAGCTATATTTTATTTGTTTGCTTCTGCGCATCGAGTGTTTGCCTTTAACTTAGATCTTCTTTTCATTTGCGTCCGGTTAATCATAGCCATAAAGAAAGAAAAAATAAATCCTTTTGAAATGAATTATTATATATTTGATTAACATCAAATTTTCATTATTGTTTTTCCATGTCTGAGTAATATTGTTTTCAGATTCCTAACAGCTGGAACACAAGAACTTTATTTTTTTAAATAAAATATTTAAACTGTTGTTATTTTATTGCATAAAAATAGTATTCAAATGTATGTTTTTATCCTTCATTCAACTATTATTTAAAGTTCACCATTATCATTTTGATACATAACAATAATATATATTATTTTGAAAGCTTATACTGAGGTTTGTTATTGTATGAATATAAAATTTAAAGTGAATTTTGTTCTCAAATGAAAAAGCAAACTCATCCATACTTCCTCTAAAAAATTGAGAATGGATTTTTATTTTCTTTCACTAGATTGGATGTTATATTAATTTTTTTATGTTTGTATTCGGTTAAATCTTTTATAGCATTTTTTTGTCTTGCTTAATAGTGATACACACACACACACACATATATATATATGTGTGTGTGTGTGTGTGTGCGTATCACAATTGATTTTTATAATTGTTGGTTTTGTTTCATAATATTAATTGAATATCAGTATAAAATGAAAATTTGGTAAAGAAAAAGAAAATTTATTTGTGGAGTAATATAGTAGGACGTTTGTCCATTTTTTCTGCTTATTAAATATAAATTTTTTAATTTGAATTTTTAAGGTAAAAGAACAGAATTTTACTTTGAAATAATAATTTAAAGACAGTTTTGTGTGCTACAAAATACGAACTTTAAGAACTTTACCAGTTCTTGATTATCTCGAAAAAGAAAAATCACTCTCACGACTTTTTCCTCACTCTCTGGTTGCAATCTTGTTACATAAAACTATGTCTTTCGTTTCCCAAGGTACGAAAGGGGAACTAAAAGCTTTAGGAACTAACTGATCTTGGAATTGAAGTCACAGATTATATGACCTTTTCAAATATCAAAGACATTATAATCAAAACTGCATCATATGATGCTAACTTTTGTAAAATTCGTCTCGCTTTTCTCATTTCCGAAAGGAAGGCAGAGATGACTCTTCAGTGAGATCAACTCGAAACAGAACGTAGTTTCGAACTTGAGAACTTAAAGATTCAAGCTGAACAATTGTCTATAGAAGCCATGAAGAGTTCGGAAGAAATCTGCCCGAGATTCGATCGTCAAAGAATGTTACCTCAATTTGAAAAGGATGGTGATATGGCTCTATATCTCACTCACACTCTGGGAACGACAGTTCAAAATTCTGAAAGTTCCTCCTGACCTCTGGGTGAGGGAATTGATCAGTCGCTTACCTGCAGAAATAGGAAGATTACTTGCCCGTTAGCCAGAAACCAAAATCCATGATTTTGAATACATGAAAAATGTTTTATTTTAGCGCTTCAAAATGAATACCGAGAAATATAGCATTCTATTTTCACAACATAAGAAAGCTCCAGAAAGTACATAAAAAGATTTTGCCTTTGAATTACAAACTTATATCCAATCGTGGTTAGACGAATTAGAAAATAAAACCCTGGAAGATTTAAAAGCCTTGATTATTTCTGATCAAATAAAAAGAAGTCGTGTCCCTGACTACAAAAATCATTTCCTTAATGAATAGTCAGAACTCAATGGACTACTTCAATTGGCAGAAAAGTTCGATAATTATGACAATTTAAAGCACATGAGACGTGAAGACAAAACACGAGCACTTACAAATCATTCAAAGAAGCCTTTCACTCCTGAAAGAGTCGAATAGTGCAAGAAAACATTTGTTCCAAAGAACCCTTTCTTCGAAAGAATCCTCCAGTGGATCTTGAAACTGCTCAGTCAAAAGTCAATTGTTACGGTTGTAAAATGCCTGGTGTCACAAAACTAAAATGTCTTATATGTTCTCCTACAAAGAACCAAACCGAATTCAGTGCTTTGTCAGTTTTCGAATCATCTACTCTGATTGTTTTCCTACCTATCAGAATCAACCAAGTTAATGGAATTGGCTGTCCTGATTCCGGAGCTACACGCTCCGTATCAGGAGAAGCTCTGTACAAAATTCTTCAGGAACAAAGCATGAAATTTATCCAAGAATCTATCAGTATGACTTTTGTTGATGGACATTCTTCCAATGCTCAAGTTCTCACCACCCAGGTGAATGTTCAGATAAAGAACAGAGTTGTACGAACTAAATTTATAATCCTACCTGATTCCAAAGATAACAGAACATTGTTAGGTCTTGATTTTCTTCAGGATGCAGGCGTGGGTATTGCTCTTAAGAGCCTAAAATGGTATTTTTCTGATAATCCTCACAAAAGTTTTCCATTTGAAAATGATGTTCACATACCTCCGATACATCATATGGAGTACGTGTCTAAAGTTAAAACTCAATTTTTACGAAGAAATGAAGGAAGCATGCTTTCCAATCAGCAGAGAAGCACTCTCAATGCGGTATTGAATGGAAATGAAGAAGTGTTTGAATAGGGGGAGAGCCTACTCCCTATATCGAACATCATATAGACAAACAAAATCATACATCTGTTTCCGTTCTTCCATATAGAGTGTCATCAGCTAGAAAAGATATTTTAAAGGCTGTGATCAATCGTCTTCTAAATGAAGGAATAATTGAACCTTGGGAGTCGCCCTATGCTTCTCCTGTTGTTTTAGTTCCAAAGCCTAATGGAAATTTTCGTCTTTGTGTTGACTACAGAAAGCTTATTTCTGTTACGAAAACTGATGCTTACCCTTTACCAAGAATTGATGATCTTCTGCAGACTGCCAAACACATTCAGTACATGAGTACCATAGATTTAAAGGCTGGAAAGCACCAAGTGAACGTCGCTGTTGCAGACCGAGACAAAAAGGCTTTCACCTGCCCTTTCGTCACATATCGATTTATTCGCATGTCCTTTGAACTGAAAAACGCGCCAGCAACTTTCCAAAGATTGATAACTTCAAGAATGACCTCAAAGATGTGACCATACTCTCCTACCAGGACCACACTATCATATTATCTCAGACATTCGAAGAACACTTAGAATACTTGATAAAAGTCTTCCAAAGATTGATACAATACAAATTACAAGCAAATAGAGATAAATGTCACTTTGCATGCTCAAAAATTAAACATTTGGAACACTTCATAACTCCAAATGGCATGGAAGTTGATCCTGAGAAAACTTCTGTCATCCAAGATACGCATGAACCCAAGAATGAGAAACAAGTACAGTCGTTTCTGCAAACCTGTAGCTGGTATACACGAATCATACCAAATTTACCTGATGCTGCCAGACCCATCAGCAACCTTACCAAGAAAGCATCTCATTGGCGTTGGGAACAAGAAGAGCAAAAAGCATTCAACACCTTGAACTAGTTGTTAGTTTCCCCTCTTGTATTGAAGCAATGCGATCCTGCGAAGCTTTTATCATTCGAATGGATGCGAGCAATTTTGAACTAGGGGCTGTACTCGTAAAAGGTGAAACTCGAGACGAACATCCAATTGAGTACGCTGGTCGTCTTCTTACATCAGCAGAAAAAAATTACAGCACAACTGAATGAGAAGTCTTAACTGAAGTGTGGGTTTTTCAGAAATTCCGTGGATATATAGAAGATGCTGAAATAATTGTAGCATCAGACTGCAAGCCCCTAAGATGGTTGATGAGCTCGTTTATCTCTAAACTCCAGGAATTTAATCTGAAGATCTACTACACATCTGGAAAATCCAATGTAATAGCAGCTAATAGCATCAACCAAGCAGTAATACTTGTCGATAACTTTCAGTGAAAATAAGTCTGACACCTGCGAAATTGATATGTTTTTCTCAGCAGACTTACCTTTCAAAAAACTCTAAAGAAATGCGTGAGTCTCAATTGAACTATGACTACCTGCGTCAAATCAATGAAAGCTTCGAGTCCACCCACAAGGACGAGAATTTTGCAAATTGGACAAAAAGAGGATATCTAATTTCCCAAGGTGTGTTTATCGTTTTGTTCCAGATGCCGACACAGAAGAGGTAAAACTTGTTGTTCCATCCCAAAAAATAACAAATGTCCTGAAGCAATACGAGGATGCACCTACTGCAGACCACTATGGTGCATACGAAACTTACCGCAGAATAGTACAGCGCTATTATTGGTCAGGAATGCGTTCTTCCATTGTTGACACTGTTAAGAAATGGGTAGAATGTACTCGATATAAACCAAGTAACTGCAGGACGTTTAAGAACATCTGTTCAGTCAGAAAGATTTGAAACTTTGTCCATAGATTTGTTTGGACCGCTAACCGAAGGAACCACTGGAAAACATCGGATATTCATCTTTCAAGTCTGCAACCCGATGGGTGGATGCTCTTTATGCTCTTAAAATAGCTACTGCAATTTCTTAGATATGGTATCCCAAGAAGATTGATAAGGGATAACTGTCCACATTTCATCAGTTCTGCTCTTCAGCAAGTCTGCTTTATTCTAAAAATTGAACAGTGTTTTACTCCCCTTTATCACCTACAGGCAAATCCTATGGAGCGCAAAAATCGTGATCTCAAACCACGATTACCTATTCTCATAGGCAACGAACACGATAGTTTAGAAGAAAAACTTCCAAGTATTGGATTTACCATGAATACGCATAAATGTGAAACCACTGGTTGCACCCATGCTTATTTACTATTTGCCCGTGAACTCCGTACCATCGATGATTATTATGAATGACTTAAAATCTGTCACTGAGAACGATAAGTTGGTGTCAGAGATAAAACCATATCTAAAACGTTTTTCAGAGCTATCAAACGAAATAAGAGACATAATTGTGAAAAAGCAGGATCAAAGAAAACAACAGTTTGATCGTCGCAGAAGACCGCTATATTTCTCTCCCAGAGATAAAGTATGGGCTACTACCCATCCAGTGAGTGAAGGTCACTCAAACATTACTAACAAATTTGTTCCGAAAAGGGACGGACCTTATTTGATCTTAACACAAAAGTCTCCAACAACATATGCAGTGTCAAGATTGGATTTCCCTGATGAAACTCTTGGAACATACCATGTTTCTGTACTACATCCTGTTCAAAGCAGAGACACTCAACCGTTGTCTCCAATTAAGAATTGCTGACGACCACCAAAGACTCGTACCACTTCTTCACCTTCTGGAGTGCGATCGTCTGTAAAGAGACGTGCGCCAAGTCGCCGTGCCCAACAAGATAGTCATGGTTCCTCGTCGGGATGCCGTCGCAACCATAGGGGGAGATACGCAGACATACAGGCGTACACCAACTCAAAACGTCTCTCTGTCAAAAATCCACCTATCGGACACTACTAAAAATTTGCAGACACTCGGAGGATCCTGCCTGGTCAGGTTTACTCTTTCTATACGTCAAAATGCTCCTGTTAAACATTTTTGTTTTAAATTGCTTAATAATTTTTTATGTTAATTGTTTTGTGTGTTTTCGTAATTATGTCTGTCTGTAATTATTTTTTAAATAAGTAAATAATTTTAAATATTATTGTCTACAGGAGGAAGTGTTAAGTATTCGCTTCAAATTTTTCAAACACTTTTTACTTCAATTATTAGGTCTGAAAACGTTTTGTTTTATTGAAATACTTTTTTATCGTCGAATTTTTGAAACAGTATATATTTATTATCTTCAAGCGGTGGCTCCTTTCTGGTTAAGAAACATCTTCTAGATTTTATTTTCTTATGTAACAAGACTGCGCATACATAACTAAAAGAATTATATATGCGTGAATCAATCATAAATTTAAAAATATGCATTTCCATTTAGTTCATTCCACTGTATATTTCAGATGGAAGGTAATTTTTTTTATAATTAACACCTAGATTTTCTGAAAATTAGAGTCTGGCTTAATTTTATAAATTCCAAATTGTTATTTTGTTTGTCATCGCGCTGCTTAAATTTAGAAACTGTTATTTAAAGATGCATTTTGCATATGATCAGAAGATCTTTCGGGATTTTTCATAATATACTAAAACTTAACTTTAACGCAAATATTAAATGATGAATTGCACATTGATCATACGTGTCGATGCAAATAGTTGCTAAACCTAATTATAATTTTCGGCCTTTCAAAGAATCGGTGCTTTATTTGAAAATCTTCCCGTTTGCATAAATTCATTTGGAAACTAAGACGGTAACTTGCAGGAGTTGCTGATATTTAATTAAATTTTATTAGAATTTGCCACGAATAGTCAAAATAATCACTTAAAGTTATTTCTTGGTAGTATTTCATTTTTCAAGAATAAATTCATTCAATTGAAATAAACAATTAATAAACAACACAGTATGTCTTTAATATTTATGTTGACATATTCCAGATGAAAGTAAAATTCTTCCATATCATTATAAAAGGCATAAGACAATCAGAAATATATTCATATAGTAATTGATTTAAACAGATGGCTGGAAGTTTCTACTGAATGAATATATTACATTTTATATGATAACGTATCTTTCTCTTAGAAATATTCTTTGAATCTTAAAAGGATTTAGTTGATAGGTGAGGATAAAAATAACAGTACAAAGAAAAGCACTAATTTCTGGGTAGCATAATGTAGAAATTGTAATTTTATTATCCATGAGATTAATATAGACATATAAATGAAAATACATATATATTATCTGAAAACTTGCCTGCTCACGAGTGCTTAAATAAAAAAATATTTTTATTGAGAGTACGTAAAGCAAACGTAATATTCCAGGTTGTCAAAGTTAAGTTTTCATTCATAGTTCCAAAAACAATAATTACAGAAGGTCATCTGATAGATTGGCAATGATAATTCTCCCTTTAGACAATCCTGGGAGCTTATGCGCTTTACTCATAGAATGGAATCAACCAAAGGTTACTACAGCGATAACGTCGCTTGCTAACCAGTGTAATAATGCGAAGGAAGATGAATATAATATCTGGATATGTGTCTTCCCTCCAGGATTTTTCGTCCCTTACCTACTAATACATTTCGTCTTGGTAATGGTAATACATGGAGCAGATGGTTCAGAAGACATAATGCCTTTCTTTCCCCCTTTTTCTCTTTTATTCTCTGAAAAAATTATTAACATTCATGACTAGCATATACTATCTGGCAGTATAAATCGATTTCTACAGATTCTTCATTGACAAATTTAAATCGCATTATTGAAAATTATCACCTCTGCTTTTCCGTTGCAAGAATTTGAGTGTATTAAGCTAATGAAGACTTATGAAAATATTTCCTGTACTAATATTTCATGACATTCATCTGAATAGGTATAAAATATTAGAGATGCATAATACCATAGAAATCATCAAGAAATATTTTACATGCAATTAATTAAAAGATATATTTGGATTCATCACATTTAGCACATTTTTTAAATTGGATTATGTAAATCTAGGTTTAATCGAAGTACGTTATGAAGTATTCAAAAATCATATCAACGTGATTTTTAATGGAATTTACCTCATTTTAATATTAGTTTTCTTGAAAGATGATCGAAAGTCCTTAACGTAAATTCATGCCTTTTTCATCATTCTCAATTTTTTGATCGTTCATTTAAACAAGTTCTCTGGAAGTAAATTTATTACAGTTCACAGATTTCCTTAAAATGTAAATTTCTGGAAAATTTTCGGATATATGTTATTAAAATGAAGCGCAAAATTCTTATAATATATTTCTAATGCGACTATATCTTTTATATCACAAACGCTTAATTTCATTATATTTTCAAATTCAGTACTAGGACATGAATCATTCCATATTAAATTAATAAAATCACATAACTGCTTGGTCTCCGTAAAGTGATCAAACCGAAGCAAACTTACACCCGAAAAAAGTTTCTAACTATATTTAAATAAGTAAATTTGATCAATTCTATATTTTATCGTGTTGTATGAAAATAATTTAACAGCTTCGCATATATGCTCTAAATATTATAAACTAATTTGCGACAAATACTTTAGGTAAAGCTGCACTTTCATCATCAAAATCTTCTTCACCAGCTATTTCAACAATTCCTATTCGATTTGTAATAGTATCCGCTTCAATTTGTTCTGAATAGGAATATTCCCATGTATATATTAAGAAGAGACAAGAAATAATTATTAAACAATAATTTCCTACAGAAAAGGAGATATATGATTGTTTCCGTTTAAAAATTAAAAAAATAATTTTAATTTAAGTATTAAACCCAAAAATATAAAGCATTAATGATTCTTGGAGTATAAATACATGTTTTGTCGTTACGCTCAGTGTCCTCAGTTGACTGGCATTTCGCAAAAAAATCTGGATGGTGGATTAATTAACTATTATGAGTCAACACAATTATATTAAAAAAGACGTAATTACTCGCTTTTAATTTAATTATTGGAACAAAAAATATAAAATATTAATGACTGGAAGTTTATCTAAGAGTTTGTCGTAACGTCCATCGCTCTCAATTAGGGATGGCATCACAGGATGCCGTTCTCATAATGGGAATTTCAAGATTGCACAATACTCTAAAGTAAAGTACTATAATATATGTAATTAAACATTTTAACTTTAGTCGATGAAACTGCGCTAAATGTAAATGCATGCACGAATCTTCAAAAATCATATAATAGCCATCCAAACCGTAAAATTATAAACAACAGCAGAAACCTGAAAATTAGTATAATTTTATAAAGGGTTGCTCTCTATCTTCTCTAAAAATAAAATAAAAGTCATACAGGAAAACACTGTTTTATCAACTATCCTCAAATGGAAATGCCGGGCGTTAATGTGTTAATTATCCTCAAATAGTCTCACATATCCTGAATCTGTACAGTCATAATAATATTATTCACATTATGCACGAAAGGTATAAAAAAAGATTTCATTAATGCTTATTGCTTCTAAACAGATTGCGTTGAAATGTAAAGAATTATTCGATAAATTTTGAGTTTTCTGTTATCAAAATCAAAACCGACTTATTGAGAAAACATGCATATTTTAACAAAAACTTTTATTATTAAACTTTAACTAAAGTCTTCTATTGTGTAAGTCATTTCGATTTAGTAGGTTTTCAGGAAATAAGTAATTACTCAGAGTACAGGAATTGATGAATAAATTAAAAAACTTATGAAAAGACAGAAGGGCTTAAAATTAGCTGTTTTATCCTAAAAATTCTTAATAAATTAGTAATTGAATCGAAAACGATTGTTCTACTCATAACTAAAAGATGTGTCGAGGAGTTTTATTTAATTAAAAGTGTTTTGAGAAAAACAAACATAATTTAATTACGAACAACTGAGCTTTAATGTCATTATTAACAGGCAATCCAAATAAAGTTTATTAAATTTCAATACAAAGATAGTGCCTTTAAATTTGAATCCTAATTATTTTCATGTTTTAACAACATCTGACAGAAGATGCTTCTAATTTTCGTTATTTGCTCCTTAAAGATTTTAGATAAAATCTCTATTTTTATATTTATTCATTCAAATGCCAAGCAGTGTATTTCTTAATTTCTTTTCAATCCAAACTTGATATTAACTTGAATTCTTTTACCTGAAACCTATTGCTCTTAGTATTGTAGGTCACGGATAGTTAAAATAATTTAATTAAAATTTAATACTTGTTTCAGTAACTTACTTGAGCAATTAGTTCAAAATGTATGGTAACAAGCCTTTTGACAGAAGGCTTTGATTCACAAATTCAAAGACATGAACAACGTAGTTAACGTGCTGATTCATATTTATTCTCCACGTAGTCACCATTGTTTTCAAAGCATTTGTTCCAACGGTACACCAACGTATGGAAGTTCGCATAGAAGAAATGAGCGTCGAGATGGCTTGCTGATGGCATTGGTTGTGAAATGCCGACGTTTCAGGTATTTCTTTAACTGTTTGAAGAGATGAAATTCCCTTGCTTCGAGATCTAGGCTGTAGTAAGGGTGTCAATTGACTCTTTGTTGGACGTATTTGATAGGCCTGATCTTTGCTTGTACTGCACGTAACTTTGGCGTTCAAATTCATCATTGTCGATTCAAATGTTTTCGGCATTTCAAAGTGCAATGGGCGGTGCACTCGCTCATTACACTTTCATCAGTTGTGGATGAATTTTGGATGGGACGTTTTCTTTAGATGCAAAACCCTTATCACATTGTCTCCATCTTCTAAATAAGATTTCGGCGCACAACTGTACAACTAGCTCCATGTGCCGGCGGTGTTCCAATACTTTGATCGTCGCAGTTCTCTATAAAGGGAATTTAATTTGGACGAGAAATTTGTGCGGCCATCATAGTTCATGTAACCTCACTTTTTGAAACATTGTCGTACTTTGGTATGAATCATGCTTCCCAACATTCTCTATTGTGACATTAATGTGCCTAAAATATTAAGGGGAGTTGGAACCCAAAAGTCCATTAACCCTAACCCTGTTACTTCGGTGTACCTTTTCTCAAAATATGTTATAGATTCATGTTTGAAATTTTTTATACAACCAAAGTACATCTTTTTCATTATACTGAAATAATTTTTAAAAAATTTCAAAACTTATTTTTTTTTACAATTTTTTTGTGTCGGAACAAAAAACGTGAAATTGGCAATTTCGATGTAACTTTTGTCAAAATCCGTTCTAGATACATGCTTGAAATTTTTTACAGAAGTAAAGTACACCATTTTCATTATACTGAAATGAGATTTTGGTTAATTTTTAATATTTTTGAAAATTTACAAAATATTTAATTAGACATAATGAAATTTTACCCTATTTTGAAACAAAAAAAATTTTAAAATAAAGTTTTGGGTTTTTTTTTCAAAGTTCATTTCAATATAATGAGAAAGATGTACTTTACTTGTAAATAAAGTTTCAAACATGTATCTGTAACAGATTTGAGAAAAGGTACATGAAATTGCCAATTTCACATTTTTTTGTTTTGGCATAAAAAATTTGTAAAAAATGAGTTTTTGAATTTTTTAAAAATCATTTCATTATAATGAGAAACATGTACTTTACTTGTAAAAAATATTCAAACATGAATCGATAACAGATTTTGAGAGAAGGTACATCGAAGTAACAGGGTTAGGATTAACGTAATTAGGTTTCCAACTCTCCTTAATAAGTCAATGGGTTATTTTTACTTAGTTTTCAAAAAAATTGTGAAACATGCATTTGCATTCATTTAATCATTTATAAAATTTCTTTGAACATATTCGTATGAATTTAAGCATTAGAAATGCCTTTCAAATATAATTCTACTCTTTAAAAATCCAAAGAATTTGTATTTAAATTGTTTTTTATTCATAAAAATTAAACAATTGCAAATATTAATGAAGCATTCAACTCTTATGAGTTAATCATACATACATACATTACATAATTGTATCTTTTCACAGTTAAAGATATCGAAGAAATATTTATGTCTAGGAAAACGTACGCCAGCTAAATTTATTGTATTAGTAAGAAAATATATAAACAAAAAAAATTTCTAACATTTTAGTGCACTGAGAAAAAAAATTACATGCTTCTGTTACACATAACATACCTTTTTCTTGTTATACCTATAGGAAACATAAACAGTATTTCATTTATCTTCTGAAAGAAAAGTCTAATGCTATTATGCTCTGTTATATTATGCCATTTTCTTATGGCTGAATTTTACAATACATTCACATTTTTTACTACCTCAACTAAGAAATTATATAGTACGTTTGGTTTCTAAAATTTATTTTTTCAGAAAAGTACTTTGAAAAAAATTAATCAGTTGAGAAAAGAAAGAGAAAATAAGAAATGTTGAGAGAAGATTCATCCTTTATGCACTGAGACTCTTTAAATACGCTGCTTCAAAATTATAAAGAAATTATTATATTCATCCAGCCAGCCATCACATCATAAATCCAAAACTGCATATTATTTTAATCTACCATGAACGTGATATGAAAAATAAAATATTCAAGTATAGAAACTTGAATTCCTGCAGCACATTTATGGAGGAAATCAAGTATGAGAAATTGATTGTAGAAATTGAATGGAAATTTAAAACTGAAAAATGATCATTAATATCAAAGAATTCGGACAGAATTCGGGATATTTAATGAGGCATATCAATCTAAATGGCATTTTAATTATCTTTGAGCTTAGGAACTGAACTTAAACATTCTTATGAAAATTGAAAAATTGATCTTTTATTTTTCTCTGGTGGTAGTAGAGCAACAGTTTGCTGGGAAATTGAGTTTAAAACATAAAAATGCCTATTAACATCAAGTAATGCGCTAAAAATCAGAATTTCCATGAAGGATATCAATTTCAAAGGAATTTTATTGATTTCTGACCTTTTACGTAGAAGAAAAATTTGATTTTTTATTTTTGACCTTTTCCTCCCAGGCCCAAAAATTGACTCTTGATCATATTTTTTTATTCTTAAACCTCATATTGCTAAGTAATGTCGAATCCACTCAAATGAAAATTCAACAAGGATTTTCCACTCAAATATACAAGTACAAATATTTACATAACTAAGGATATATCTCAAAATCCATCGTGATTATCAGGTTACTTGCTTGATAATATAACAGATCTTGACTTTTATTGTAATGATGAGTGTAACAGAGATAAACAGCTTAAAAACTTTTTCTACTCGATTATATCTGTAGATTGAAATTGCAGAGTTAAAATTAGGGCTTCGAGGAGATACTTAATACGACCTCACATCTCTAATTTATTATCTTTTGCCCAATGCATCAGTCGCAATTATTAATAAATTCAGACCCTACATACTCATTAATATTTCATTCAATCAAAGATTACGCAAACGGATGTTCGATTTAAATGAATTATCTTTAATCAACAATTATGACAAGGCTCACTTTGTTGACTTAAAATGACGGTCAAATGATGCATAAAAATTTAAATCAATGATGTAACTTAGTACAATTTTTAAAAAATATTTACTTAAATCATATAAAATATCAATTAAATTTTAAAATGATTTTTTGTTTCCTATTAGATTGTATGTTCTCATTAAAAGTATTAAGTGGTTTTATTCCTTCATAGTCCATCATTATTGCCACTATATTTCAAAACATCTAGAACACAGAAAATATCCCGAATAATTTAAGACAACATCAATAATAATAATTCATTAAGATATTTTCCATAGCTTAATAAAATTACTTAATTTTGAAAGTGAATTTTCGGTAATTTTTGGTCTGAAAATAATGTTTTTGGAATTTTCTCTTTTTTAAGTAAGGAATTTGTATATAATAATCTTAATATAGCCTTAATATTTGTATATATACTTTTAAATGTAGTCATATTGTCGTAAATATGCATTTAAAAACAATAGAATAACAAAGTAAGATTATACAAAAATGGTTGATAAAAGATACAGATAGCTGCATCGAGTAATTTACAATATAAGTTTAAATTATCTTCAGCAGTAAGATAAATCTAGTCAAAGTAAACAACTGTTAACACATACAATAATAGGGAATGTTTAAAATATTAGTATTTTATACTAAGTCCTTAACCTCTTTGGAAGCGCATATTATGTGCTTGGGAATTGTGTGATTGTTCTAAGAATTTTTCAAAAGTATAAAATATGTCATTCTTTAGGAAGCAAATATATCTTTATCCATATCTGCACTTTTAAGTTTTTTTGAATATATTTATTATTTCCCCTATAACTTCTTACATTGTTTGAAGAACATAATATTGGCAAAGTATAGGAATTCTTCATAGTTCAAAAGAAGAAAAAAACAAATCATTTTATAAACTCAATGCACATAACTTAATCCAGATACATTTTTGTATTCTATGTTTATGGCACAGAATGTATCGAAGGCAATAAAAGTAAAAAAAATGATAATCATATCATGTGTTATAGCCACATACAAACCTTACTCTAAGCTGAAAATTGGCCCAATGCAATATCCTAAATTTTCGAGATATGAAAGGCAAATAAAATTTTAAAGTTTTATAATTCAAACCAATTTCTGTATAATGACAGTTTAGATCTATAATCATTTACATTAACGTTCATACGAAGAAAACTGTTAGCATAAAATTTAAATTTTTTCTCTTGTTATATGTCAGTTATTAAGATAATTGTTTTTCAGAAAGAAAAACACTTGGAGTACATTCTTAGAGCACCTCTGGGGTAAATGGGAAAAGAAGAGATTGATCAAAAGTAAATCCTGTTTATTTAAAACTTCGCAATTACGCAAAATTTTGATACTGACATTAATGTAAGAATTCTGTTTTGAATAAGAGGCATTTTTAAAAATATATTTTACTGCAATTCCAGTTTCTGAGTCAATTTGCTATCGATCAGTAATATTAATGCGTCTTTAAATATAATAATAATAAGGTCGCACTTGTTATTTCATCTTTTGTCAGTGATCATGTGTCTCAATTCATTGCAGTCTTTCTTTAACTATCAGTCGAGCTTTTGACATTAATTATTTTGGCTTTGAAAGACTCAGATAATCGCCACTATATTATGCACTTAATAAAAGTTTGATCTTATTTTGTTCAGTGCAACTTTTTACTTAAAGGGTACATTTAAATTATAACTAGATTTAATTTAAAACTAGATCATTTAATTTAGTAACTAGATTTTTATTAATTACAATTAAGCTTTGTAATTGCTATATTATTTAATTTTTAATATGTTTCATTACTAATTTTTCATAATTAAGACCCTTTTAATCCCATACTTTTAATCTAATATCTGAATCTTTCGCACATATAAATTATCGGAAGAATTTAAGTATTCTTCTCAAGTAGGGTCAAGTATCCCTAATGTTAAGAATACTTGAGCATAGATGATTTCATGAAATAGATTTATTTTATTAATAAATGAGATATCAGTTTAGCACAAGTACATTTCTCATTATTAAAACCAAACGTTTTTATGATGCTAACAATC
This sequence comes from Araneus ventricosus, assembly GCA_013235015.1. Taxonomy (NCBI): domain Eukaryota; kingdom Metazoa; phylum Arthropoda; class Arachnida; order Araneae; family Araneidae; genus Araneus; species Araneus ventricosus. The sequence continues at coordinate 35,916 of BGPR01004677.1, read as the reverse complement.
AAAATATTCGAGAAATTTAAGAAATATTAAAACTAGGATCAAGTACCCCTAGTTTATTCTACAATTTGAGTTGCAGTTAGGAGACTGATGGCTTTCGTACTAAAGTCACGTTCTCTTTGCTTTTATTTCATTTTGAATTCTTCATTTTACATTTCGAAATTTTTTATTTTACGTTTCTTCTAGTCACGAAAATCAAACACTTTTTTTTCTAATCGAAGTTTCAAGTACCGTATTTCAAATTTTACACTTACTAAAACTCGCCAAACAGTGGCAGCAATGAAATAGCATTCTGTTTGAATGCATTGTTTACCGTATATAAGATTCTGAAAACTGCACTTATTAAATGATAATATTCTTAAAATCTTATTTTAATAATTAAAATGTGACTGTCATAGAAATTGTTGAATGAATTCAGTGCTATTACGCAATTGTACTATAATTTCTTACAGTTTTCTGTCCCTTATTCATGAAATGAACCATCGAAAATGTTAGAAATTGTTCTGCATATAAGTTGAAAGGTTTCATTTCACCATTAAAGCTTCTGATAAATTTAATGCAGCATATTGTTCCGCATTATTGATAGCTCTATTTTTTAAACTGATTTTAGTATCGGTATATATTAAATACTAGAAAATCACCCATCATGGTATGACGGGTGCAAATTGCCTCTTCGTTCGAGATATTTGCCGTCAAATTTGACGTGTTTAAATAGATATATATGCGAGAGAAATGTTTAACATTGATTGAAAACAAATAAAATAAGCATATGTTTTATGACAGGAATTTTTTTTACACATATTATTTACTTTTTTCTATATTCAAAAAACCTCTTGATAAGCAACATTCCGTGCGAAGTATTTTTCATTGGTTAACAATTTTATTATAATTCAATAAGCATGTAATTCTCAGCTTCTCAAACGTAAGTCAAAAGTTAAAATTTCAAAGGAATTCTTTTTCGAAATTCTAATCAAAACAAAGCACTTCTTTTCTTGTCAACGTTGCCGAAAAAAAGATCAAATTATATCAACACGATTGCAATAAATAATGAGATGCATCGTGACGTGCAAACTATATCGCGCGCATGATATACCACTGACGTAATTTACTACTTTCTATTAAAAAACGGAAATTAATTTAAAATATTTGATTAATATAATTTAAAATTTCTCGGGAACTATTGATCATAGCGAGATAAATTTTATATCAATCGATAGAAAATTTCACTATTTTAGAGCTATTAAATTTGAAATTATAATGACAATTCCTCTTTTAAATTTAAAATTACTGAAATTTAGGTTCTCTAACAATGAAATAACGTTGTTTAATGTCTCGTAGTGCTATGGCGCAAGTTTTATTGTTGGTGACGTCAGCGTTACCGAGAGACAGATCTGGGGTATTATATTAGTTATAATCTGAATTAAAACTATACGCCAATTAAGTTATCTGGTAAAACAAGCGAAAATATTAATTACGGTCCATGCCAATGTAGCCTCTACTTGAACAAACTATTTAATAATTTTTAAACGTTATTAAATTGTTTTTCTTTTATCTCCAACATTGCAAATGATTCTGCCATCTCTTATTTATTATCAAGGAACCAACATTTATTCTGTTTTACATTTCAGTGGAATGTAGATATAGTTTATGAATAAATCAAACCCATTTGTGTTTGAAAAATTAGATGTTATCCCGGTTGATGTAAATTATCTTATACAGAAGTTTAGTTTTGAAACAATTGTAAGTAAGAGAGAGAGGAATTGTTTCCCCTTTCAATCTGAGGAATTTGTTCATTTCTTCAAACCGATGATTCCATTCCCTCATAGTTTAAAATTCTATATTGGTTGTAATTCCTTTATTCAATATATTATCTGAATACATGGTTCTGACTAATTTCAATTCAAATTGAATGTAAATGTCGAGCGTATCTAATGGATATGTTCGACACGCATTACTCTAATTATTTTGAAATACTTTCCGAAACGAAATAAAGATCAAGTGAAACATATAATATAAAACGGTAAAACGGCTTCAATATCATCTGATCACTCCACATTAATCCAATGTCAATCTTGAAAGACAAAACTGGCTTGCCTTTTTTATTCACCTATAATAGATTTGCCTAGATCTAGATTTCATGTCAGACGAATCATGCGCTATATCGCGAACTAATGAGTTTCGAATGATGCATATTTTATCACGAGCAAATAGAGTTTCATGTCCATTAACTATGACCGGGAGTTTAATTATCTCATCGGCCAACCGAAGTGGTAGGCAACATTCATCAATGCGATCTGATGTTGTCACTGGAAATCGGGAAATATTCCATCATCGCTGAGAGCTTTGAAAGGTATGTTCTAACCATTTAGCCTGAATAGCACAATTATTAAAGCTGCGACTTTGCCATACGCAAACAATAAACTGATATCAATGGGCATTTGTTTTACATGATCACATGAACAAGTACATGTGTTCGTTTATATTTTACAATCAAATAAGGGACTGTAGGCAAATTGATGAAATTGTTACAATTTTCAACGCTTTGTGAATGTTCTTTTAATCGTATCGGAAGATGAAATAGCAACCTTTTGCGAATAGATCAGGTGAGCCCATATTCAAAGTTTATAATAAAATGAGGAACTTAGTGTATCAATAATCCTACATTTTATGTTGTATGTTTATATCTTCAAAGCATATAGCGTTTATAATACAACTTCGTTGCTCTAATAAACATGCTTAGTGCCAATATTTTTGTGCTGTACTTAAACATATAATGACAATATTGTAATGATATACGTAAACGTATACTGTCAGTAATGTAATGCGATTCGTGATGGTATACGTGTCATGCATTTTAGTTTAAAAATGCAACTCTATACAGACGACAAAGAATATTTCTGATTGAAACCCATTATCATCTTCTGAATCTCCCAGTGCTTCTAGCATGCCAAACTGCAGTCTTGTTGAAAATCACATAAAAATTGTTTGCAGGAAATTGAAATCTGATGTTTGAATTTGAATTGAAATTCTATATATCCCATACAACGTGGTGCATATGTTAATTATATAGAGTTCACTGCTATGTATTCAAAATACTCCTTATGGAAACATCTAGCACTGCATGAAATCAATTAGATAACTCATTAGATTACTTATTTCCACTACTGAATGGCCCCTATTCGCTCATGGCTATGCAATATCCATACGATATCTTTATGATGTTATGCGTCATTTATAATATCGTAGCAACATTATGGAGATATCGAAAAATAGCTTGTGCTAATAGGGGTAAGATGGATATATGTGTCAAGCTATGTTTCCAATAGAAAGTAAAAAGTTGTTAATAAAAGCTTAATATAGAGGCGAATAGAATATTAGCTTATTTTTAAATATTGGAAGTTTGTATGCTATATTATAATTAAAATTGAATGATTCAACATGAGCAACATTTTATGAATGACGGATTCGTGTGAATTAAATAAATTTCTATCTATGAATGCGGAAGAATGATGCATACTTTAGATTTCTTGGTTTTTAAAAATTCAAATGAGTAACATCGTTTCATAGATTAACGTCAAAACTGAATTATTTTCGAGAAAAATTCAAACTGATACCAATGCGTAATTACAAGGCAATAGATAAAAGTTAATATTTCTTATTTGCTTATTAGTTTGTATATGTTATTATGTGAACTATTTGTTGCACAATACTTACATCATTGCATCAAAGTTTCACACTATTAGAAAGGTTTAAAACATCATGATGAAACATTTTCATGTGTACATAAGGTTTATTAAAATGCTAAATATAAAGAGTACCTTGACAGTTTTCCATCAAAGATGTAAAAATTGAATGAAATTAGCTGTACCTAATCGAAAGACTATTAGAAAAGTTTAAAACATCATGATGAAACATTTTCACGTGTACATAAAGTTTATTAAAATGATAAAGAGTACCTTGACAATTTTCCATCGAAGATGAAAAAATTGAATGAAGGTAGAGCTACCTAATCGCTGTTTATTATTGTTTCTGTTGCCACTGGATGTATGTAATTTTCTTTCGCGTTGGTTTCACGTCAAACATAGGAATAATTTTTTCTGAAGCAAAGAATCAAAGATGATTATTTTTCTAGTACAGTAGAACCTCGGAAATTTCAACTAATTGGGGCTGACATCTGTTCGGATTCCGGGAAATTCGGATTATCCTGAAAATGCAGTAGAATAATGACTTGGGGAGTACGCAAAGACCTAGCTGCGATTCGCAGGTTAAGTTCCTTACGTCAAAAGAAGGTAACCGATCTTGTTCACTTTAATTAAGGTGCTGTATTCATCCTTAAATGCGAATTCAAATGTTTCTTTTAAGTTAGGAATAAACATTACCTTTGTTTCTAATTCGTAATTGTAATTTTCCTTTCGTTTATTAATACATTTTTTTCAGAAAATTTTAAAAAAATTCAGATTATCCGAAATTTCGGATTCCTGGGGTTCGGATTACCGAGTTTCCATTGTGGTTGTTACAGTGAAAAAAGAAAAGACGAAACGGTAACAGCAATTTCTGTTATTCATCAAGTAGTAATGCATATTAAATCTTATTTTTTTAAGCATCATGGGAATGAAGCACATCCTTATTTTTTTTACCGTATTTCAACATGGATATGCCAGAGCTAAATGCATCCAAATAGTTTTTCCATTGAAAAATACATGTAGAGAAATTTGATTTCATATCCCTACTATTTGCATGGGAATGATGCATTTTTAAACCCTGGCTTCATCTCATCTTTTGAGCATCGTAGACACCGTTGCCTTGGAAACATCTTTCGCATTACTTTCTGCCTGGAGTGGGTCATTTCGTAAGATTTGTAGAAGTCAGTCCTTTTTCTTATTCTTCTGTAATTCTTTAAAACTCCATCATTCTCCTCTAAGCTTTTTCGCTACATAAATGGGATATATTTTTTAAAATTAATATCCGAGATGAAAATTCTGAGAAATGAAAAAATATTATTTGGTGCTGAAAATTTCTCTTACTGTTAAGAATGATTAACGAACTTATTTTGGTAACTTTTTTTATTAAAAAATAAGGAATTTTTTTATACTTGATTCGAAAACGAAATTTTTATCTTACCATCAGGCAAACAAGATAAAAAGTTTGATCAGAAAGAATGATTTTTTTATCTACGTGGCATTGATTAAGGTATATATGAAATATATATAAGATCCCTTAACATTAATTACACTCTGTACGATATATTAAATTGTTATAACCGAATCCCAATTATGAAACTAGAAAATCTAGCTTAAAAAATTATCATAGATTCGTTACTACTTCATTTATACAAATATTTCCGAAAAAAACCCAACAATTTTTGGAAATACAAATTTATTATTGCACTAAAATTAATTCTTATTTAAATTTTTCTTCTAAAACTTTGTCTTTTATTTATAATTTATTATAATATAAATTAATGAACGCTGTATTAAATGTTCTTAAAAAATCCACTACCTAATAGATTCACGCGTTTGAAAAAAAATGATCAAATGACTTAACTACTAATGTACTTTTGAAAATATTAAAATAGTATATTGTCATAGGAACATACTAGTATTCAAAATTTGTAAACTTAATAATGAATGTAACTTACAGAAAAACTTAATAGGAAATGAGTTAAAAATCGCTTGCAAAATTTCATCTACACAATCATGAATCAAATGCAGTTTAATAGAGGTGTTCAATAAAATTACTCAAGTTTAGTTACATTAACGTCCCGCTTTGAAGCAACACGAGGGCTATTTAGGGACGGAGATCGTAATTTTCAATTTTCAAACCGCTGTCAGATGATCAGGACGCACCAACAGGATGACGTTTGCCAATACGTATGATTTAGCGTGCAACAGGTTCCATAAACGGCGGATATTCAGTGGAATCGGGTTTCGAGCGTGGAACCCTTAGGCCTCGAAGCCTAGACCTTTCCACTAAGACACCGCGTCCCTGAAAAATACGTAAGATTAACTCTTTAATCCCGAGGCGACTTTTTTCTTCTAGCCCCTCTAAAACCGGGAGTTTTCGGCAGGAAGTGACTTGAATTGGACTCGCCCAACCTGGGTGGTCATTTACCCCGCCCTTCCCTTAAGGCGCACGGAAATGGGCTGCGGTTGGCAAGGATAATTGGACCCCCTACAGCGCTTATCTCCTAAGCGATCTCAGAACCACCCCTCCCCTCAAAAGACGCCAACCGCCTCAGACCCATCTTTGTCGCTGTTAAGGGAAATCTTTAAGACCGCCTCGCTCGGTGTGAGAGAGTTACCTCCCTATTCATTTTAGAAATTTAATTTTCATTGCAGTCGTTCTGCTACGTATTTGTGAATTTTTGGGATGCACTGGCCTGCAACCAGATTCGCGGGGTCGAAACTCAATTTCTCCAAGGAATAACTCACTTCATATTCGGGTATTTTGCGCATTAAAAGAGTGAAATGCTGTTTCTTTAGTGTTTTCTGGGAGTTTAGCTAGGAAGTATCGGCTTGTCTTCCTCGTAGCTTGCTAACAATTTAGAATTAAAATTTTAAGATCAATCCTGAAATGTAACATAATCTAACGTACCGTAATATTAACATGAAAACGTAACATTATTCAAACTGACCTCAATTCTTTGTGGAATATTCTAATAATTTGATCAATATACAATTTAATGCCATTTTGCATTATTGAATTTATAAATTTCAATACTTTTCTGTTGAAGACATTCTTTCGAACATTTATAAAAAATCATCATCTCTTTTCCCTAAATGAAAGACTAATGATAAAATATTTTGATTTATCTTTGTACCATGCATTTTACTATACTTTTTGTTTGTGCTATACTTTTGTACTATGTTTATAAATATAAAAAGTCAAATGTTTTCTACTTTAGCCTCTGTTGCATAGAATTCAATGTCTCACATTTGATATTTGCTCTACAGTAAGAAAACAAAAATATTTAAATATAATAAAGCATATTTCAACAATCTTCAACTTAATACAATTTTAAAATCCACATTGGACAAAACGATTGTGCTCATGAAGCAAAATATTCGTAAACATTTACTGTTTATTAAGCTGATAATCAGCAACGAATTTTCGCAGAAGAGACTATAGTTAGAAACACAGGTTATTCCAAAATGGACTGACGGTTTTCAAAATGAGATTACAAGAAAATGGTGGCAGATATTAAAGTCATTCTTGCGGTAAATGTGCGAAGTCAGGAATTTTTTTAGTTCACTTTTTCTTATAGTACAAAATTTCACCAACAGATGGCGCTGCAACACCATGTGGCATGAGCGGAGGACAGTGAGTCTATGTAGTGGAAATGCATTAGTGAGTTTGTCAGTGGAGAAGTGTGTAACGACTAATGAGGAATATTTTGATGACAGCGTCAGTGTATTGGATTACCAAGACGAAACTGGCATGGAAATAGATTGATTGTCCACGTGTATTCCAGATCTGAATCCATGCGATTTCTTCTTGTGGGGCCACATGAAAATGCAGTGTACAAAAATTCCAACCACAATTGCCGTTCTGATGCAGATCGTCTGTGATGAATGTGAAACTATTCCAATAAGGAATATGTAGAATGCCGCCTCCAATTTTGTACTTCATTTGAGACATGTGGCTGCAGCGGATGACGGTCATTTCTAGAACAACGTCTTGTAATTTCCATGAGGTTTTGAATGATTGACAGATTGGATGCACAACGCCATCTGTTGGTGAAATTTTGTACTACAAAAATGAAATAAAAAAATTAATGAATTCGCACATTTATATTCCACAAGAATGACTTTAATATCTATCACCGTTTTATTGCAATCACATTTTGAAAACCGTCTTTCCATTTTGGAACACCCTGTATATATAAAACTTATGAGACTATGGGTAAGAAACTCAATTTAAAGCCTGGAGAAAAGGATGCCGCTTTAAAAATTTCCAAGATTTTACGCAGAAATATGATATGTATATATGAAAACCGTTTCTTAGTTTAAGAGACTTCCCAAAACATAGTTATGGTGAAAGATAGTAGGAATTATATTCCTGGAATTTCTCTCTTACTTACTGTAAATTATTAATAAGAGTGAACCTATATTTATGTGCAAGAGAACATAAAACTTTTTTGAATTTTTTTACTTAATATATATCATAAAAATCTGCTTTATTGTTGAAATTTTTCACAGCTTTTGATTTTATAGTTGTTCAGAATTCATTAAAATACTCACTTCATGTAAAAAAACTGTCTCTGACAAATTGTTAAGCGAAATTTAGATAGAACTATAAATATGTGGAGCAATGTATTTACAAGCACCTAAAGGTGTTCAGTTTGCAAGTTCATGTAACAAAAGTATTTAATCGTTTGCACCTTGAAAAAAATCGCTGCTTTAAAATTTTAATTGTTATTTCTTACATTTGGCGGGGTTCACTCGAATCTAACTCTTCCGAAATAAGACTTCAGACAACAAGCAAACCATACAACAGCAACCTCTAAGAAAGCATCAAAAAGTGAGGAAAGTGTTTTCAGTAAGAATGACACACTTCTTATCCTTACATAAATATTAGAAATAAATTTTTGATTTAAATCATTCTTGAAATTGTTTTGAAGAATGAAATGTAAAACTCCAAGACTCTTTGAAGTACTAAAGCAACGCATTTGGCTAAAAAATATGAATGCTCGTTTTCTTGGATGCTGCTGTGTGGATGAATGTATTGAAATGACACCTTTTGCGCCAGATATTCCATAAGCTGAATAGGTTATGGAATATCTGGCGAATAACTTAGTGACGTGCTGGAATATGAATATATTCTAGCACGTCACTATGTTAATTTTGAGTCATAGTCATTAAACGTCAAGTTTGGTGTTAATTCGCTTCTTCTAAAATTATTTTGCTTACATAGAAGTTAGATTCAATACTACTTATATATCACTAGTAAAATTTTTGACTTTTTTTATTTTTTAATACACTTTTGGTTTGAAAATGTGGCTAATAGTTGTCTAAATGGGTCTGGATTACTCCTTTGTACATGATAATTTTTTTTGCACTAGGTATAGATATTTTTCGAAGATTACTTTGTACTATTATATAGAGAAATTGGTTTCATATGTATCTCATTATTAATACAATTTTCCTAAAATTCAGTTGGAATATATTCTCTAGTAACTATATACTTTTAGTATTTTACAGTCATTTGCATATTTTAATTAGTTAAAATTTGTTTTGACAAGATTCAAAGATGGAATTTACGTTCTACAGGTTTCATGTCTTTTTTCGTTGTTGTTCTGTTCTACGTAGCTTAATTTTATTTCGAACATATTATCATTATAAAATGTACTAAATTTTTGTACACATTATCTCAATCTTCGAATAAAAATTCTATAAACGGTATCTGATAATAACATTTATAGTAAATTTTTAAAATTATATTAATGCAATTTTCTAATCTGCATCTACTAGGACATTGGAAAATTATTAAACATTTTTCTTTTCACCTAAAGGTTTCACAAGTTATTGAAAATTCAGCAGCTACAACTTTTTAGTTAGTTGTTTTCCTTCCAAATTTTAATGAATGTTTTCTAATTTCTCAAACTGAGATTCGCAAAACAAAATCTGAGTATTAAATTTTAATCATATCTCACCTTGGTGTCTAGGAAATATAATTCTTTCTTTCGTTCTTTCAGCGAACTTTTTCAAGCTAGTTGCATTTCTGTGATATTTTAATTAATATACTGGAAGTTTAACGATAGCTATTTTGATGGAATATGCGACGAAAACTCATAATTTTCATTTTTATTTAAATTAGTAATGTATGAGAAATATTTTTGGGATTTACTAAAAGATTCGCTACTAACAATCTGCTTGTATGCGTGAAGAGAATTCGAACTTCAATTTTATTTACCGGAGTGAAAAATATTAAAAGAGCTCGGAAAAAATTACAATAATAACATAATTAACGATTCAGGGCTTTTGCATACGCTTCATATTCCTAGAACATCCATTTTTTTATAAAATTCCATAATACAACGTGCCGCCATTGCTGGTTGTCTGGAGCAAGAAATAAAATTGTTGAGTTGGAGTAATTTTAATATCTAAAAGTATACGTGTAGAATACTCAGCTTTACGAATAAGAAAACAAGGATTTGCTTGCAAAATAAGGAAGAAATAGGCATTTCAAAGACTATAAATTTCTTATTTCATCCAGTTTCACAAAATTAGAGAACATTTTTTATCTACGTCATTGTATAGCGTCTGAGGGAATTTTCAAATTTTCAACAAAAAGCTTTATTGATAGGAGAAATAAACACATGAAAAAAATCCGTCTCAAAACTGCATGATGCGAACGATAACTTTATAAAGAAAAAAAAAATTCACAACATATTGATAAAAGAACTTAAATTATTTTCTATAAATATTACCGTTTGGTTTTACTGTTATTAATTTTAATCAGTATTTTTATCTTACTTTTAGATTAATATTAATTTGCTTGGAAAACCGAATTTAAGATTGTCTCAGTTAAGTGTAATATTTAGAACTGTTGTTATCATTTTGTTGTTAGAGAGTTTAATTTTTCCTTAAAATCATTGTAATTAAAACATTGTTAAAAATTAATGTTTAGAACTTGTATTTTCAAATCATTTTTTATTTGAAAAGGTTATTTTGCTACGAAAAATTGATTCCATACAGTTTAGCTGTTTCGTTCCCAACGAAAATTTAGTTTCAAGAAAGCCTGGTGCAGTCAACCACATGTTACAGCAGTCCCTGCTGAAGAAAGGCTTTCCAGCAATTTCGGGCGGGTGAATGAGGACAACTTAGTAGTCTCAGCTCAATTCAGATAATTTCACTGCAACAGGAATGATAATATCTACTATTGTGCTATGACGTCTGCACAATTAAGAATAGCACACAAGAAAATCACTTGTATGAGTTCCACTTAATCGACGACAGAGAAGTGCAAGTTTACGTTGGGCAGGAGAGCACGCTACATGATTTCCATGTACTTTATGGAGGAACTCTTACTGCTGTAAGATGTAGAGGTGAGTTCCTGGATACATATCTCAGACTACATGCTGGCGCTATTGGTGAGGAATTCATCCTTATGCATAACTAGCCGCCTTCGGCTACCAGCTTGATTGTCGGAAATAAAATTTCAACTGAATCTCTTTTGCATAATTTTATATTCATGGTTCCCTTAACAAAGAAGTTTTAAACTTCAAATTGCTATATATATTTAACCCGCGTTCTTTGCGTAGCTTTGCACATGCTCTGTTCCTTAAAGACAGAGAAATCCATTCTCATATTCCAAATGGACTCTCTATATTTGTTATCTTACAAATAAGAAAAATCATTCTAGACAGATTATCTGTCGTATAACATTTCGTGATATTAGCTTCTTATCTACAAAACCTGGTTTTAGATGCTAAAATTTCTAATGAACTCAACTGCTTTCCAAATCCATTGTCTAAAGAACTCAAAGTTTAAGATTTCGAAAATACTTTATATTTAAAATGCTTCTGTCAGTTAAATTGTTTTGTTTATCATCTTTATTTGGTATATTTTCGTTAATAAATCCTAATGAATTGTATCTATGATTATTTTCGAGAAATGACATGAGAAACAAATTGGTTTTATTTTATGTGAATATATTATTCAAATTACTTCATACAAAATTATTAAAAAAATGCATCGAGTTGAGCATAAAATGGTGAAAGTAAAAGAAATGGTTTAACATACATACGAGAATACGACATTTCTCGCAAGCAACAAGATCAACGTATGAAGAAAGGACTATTTATATGATTTCTGCGCATGAGCGTGATATATAAAACGCGCAAAATAATAATGGAAGTAGTAATAATGATGATGCATAATTGATGAGTATGCTTGGCTTATGAATTGGATGCCCCGGGTTCAGACAGGGATTTTTTTTATCGAATTTGTAAATGTTAATTGCGAATTATGATTTTTAATTTAATAATAATTAAAAATGTACTCTCTATGAAAAATGTCCATGTTTATCTTGCATAAAACATTAAAAGTTAAAGGTAATTTTACTGTTATGATAAAGATACTTCATATAAGTATTTTCGAGAAATAAGGCCACTTTATGTTGAAATGACTCTTTGAGTTCATTTCTACACTTGCGCATAATGTTTTGATAATTTGTGTGAAACTAAGCTGGCATTAGGAAAATAATAGGGCATTAGTGGCACTGACCAATCTAACTCATTTCCAGACGATCCTTCTTTAACTGAAAAAATCAGCCAAGTGAATGGGTTTGCTTCAGTTGCTATTTACATATTTGAAATCCTAAAAGATTCTCACATATCCCACGATGCGAATCGGTGTTTCAACATGATTGCATATTATTGTTTTAAATTATTAAATTTTTTAATCATATCTGAAATAATAATAATACTTATTAATTGTCACTAAATGCAGCATAAAAAGATTAATACGGTATTAATATTTAAAAAAATTAAGAAAGATTAGGTCAATGTTGAGAAGATAATGAAGATATAAAACTGATTTTTATCTGTGAAGAACGTCGAAGAGAAATGTGATAAGCATAAATATAATATCTAATATATTCTTTGAGAAAAATTTATGTATACGTTAGGACACTATCCGTCATTTTTTATTTCTTTTTTCTTTAATCTTGGGAACATATATGTACTTTTTAATCATGTATATACAAAACGAAACAAAAAATGCCAAGTTGTAAAACTTCCTTTACGCTGCCATAAGAAGGGTAATTAATTCTCTTTTTAATGTCGTTGTCATTAACCTTCTAAATATTTTATTGAAAAAAACTTAATTATATTCCTTACTACTTATTCTAGGTTTATGTATTGCTATTAAAAATATGGCAAACTTTTTTCTTGCTTCTGTTATTTTTCTAATGGTCATTTCTTCTCTCAGAAAACTTCAATTTTAGCTCATTATTATTATAGAAAAGTTTTTCGGTAGTCTTTTAAATATTTAAATAAAACTACATTTTAATATTTGCTAGTCCTCTACAGATAGATCGTTGAACTTAGAACAAAAAAAATTGGCACAGATATACTTTAAAGGTAGAAAATGTGTACATAGGAGGCAGTTTGTAAAATTTGAAATGCTATTTAAATTAATTAAAATTTCTGTCAAATTTTGGTGTTTCCTCGAAAAACCTATAGCGTTTCATTTTTTGTCAATATTAATTAAGGTAACATTCCTCCTTATATTTTTTGGAAAACACTTGGTTAAAATCTTAATATTTTCCATAAAACCGCTGAGAAACTTTACTGGAACTGGCTTGATAATTCGAAATAGATGAATTCATAAAACAAAGAATATGGTTCATAACACAGACGGGTTCTAAGAATAAGGATTAATAATCAAATTTGTTTTTGTATTGTTGAATGCAAATTTCATCCTGAAGTCTTGAAAATTGCTCATTAAAAATTCGAAAGGAAGCAGGTAATTTAAGAAATTCATTTATTAAACAAGACCCTAAATTATTTTTCGATGTATTTATGGGGAAAATTAAAGTGAAAAGCAAAACTATTTTGTCTAGATAATTTTAAATTAGAAAACATAATAAATACTGCATTTACTAGCTAGTTTTTTCTATATAGGAAACAACAGCGAAGTTTGTGATAATGTTTACGAAAATAGAAAGCTAAATTAAAAATTCTCACCTGGTAACGGGTTGAATGCGAGCTAAGAAAGGAAAATATGCAAGAAGAATCTATAAGATTAATTCCAGGCCATTGGTTCTGAACTAAATAAACTGTAAACCAATTAAAATGCAGATCTGAACGCATAAAAGTAAAAGCTTTGGTTTTTGGAAAATATTTTCTACCTGAGTTTCAGAAGAATTTTATCATAAATTTATTTTGTATGTACTCCCTATTCTTCTCTATAATTCTACATAATAATCTTTAAAATATACCTTATTTACTAGATATCAGGGTGGTTCCACCACGATAGGATTATTCGGTTTATATTGTTACGAACATGGAAAGTCGCTTTCCAGCAATGTTACTCTTATGGTTGGGAAGAGAGTTTTACATGGGTAAGTATGGGACGACTGGCAACAGCCAGGTCTGGACCCCTGACCTTGGTGACCATTTGGCGACTTGGTGACAAATCAATGATTCCAGAAAATGCGACCCTTTTCTCAATATCTCTATTAGGAGAGAATATACGCTTGGATGTGCTTTACTTTACACTACGACACTCCTGACTCCAGAGATAAAAATCTCCGGTTTTCAGTTTGGATGAGTGTGCGCAGAAACTTTATTGATCAAAAAAAAAGTTTACATACAGTGTTTTAACATCATCGACGAAAAACATCTGATAATTATAAAAACGATCAAAAATGTCCGTTTACATATGAACAGAAAGACTTGCGAAACAAAAGTAATTTTAAGACTGGTCCCAAAAGTTCGCAGCATCTATATGCTTGTAGGAGGACTGAATAGGGTCCTAGGTATTGAACCTCTAGAGGGTTTTAGTCCATAACTCTGAGGTCTGGGTGAAAGAGACGGATGAACTGGTTGCTTCCGGTGGCTGTTTTATGAGGATCTCATTTTCAGTGAGGAAAGATATGAGTTTAGCTAACTTATTCTTGATAGTTTATTTGAAAGTACGCTTTTCCACCAAAGTTGAGTATTTTCTGCACTTGGTTTTGAAAAATGACATGATAACCTCATGTGAAAAGAAGTTGAGTAGTGGAGAGGGTCTCCTTTTTCCCCGCAGGGAGACCATCTCCACTACTCAACTTCAGATGATTGCATGACCTTACGACCTGCCGGGGGAGACTATATAAGGAGTGCCCTTGGATCACGGAATGAGTGAATGTTGATCGACTTTGAATGTGGTCATCGACTGGGATCGCCTTGAAGTGACAACGTCTTTGGAAACTCTCTGTGGAATTCTATCCACTGTGCGAACTAGTAAGCTGTTAGATGCCGAGCAGTATTGAGTAGTGTGTGTTGATTGACGGGAACGACTTTGGAGTTTTGTCTACAGTGCGAGCTAGAAAGCTGGTGAGTTGAGCGAGATTGAAAGTGCTGTTATTGTCGTTATTAGTGATTTGCTGACTGTTTGCTAAAACTCAAAGTACTGAATTGTTATTACCTGTGAATTGTTGTCTGTTTGCATTGCTAATCTGTACAAGATCTATTGTTTCCTATTACCTTTGCTACATGTTTTCCTGCATATTTGTGAATAAACCTTCATTCTCCATTATCCTGCGTGTTGGACTATTTACACCATACACCCACAGAATGAGTTTCGTAACAATATATAGAACTATAAAGTAGATTCCGTATAGGAAGACTACTATTTGCAATAGTTCGCATGACACGACTTCAGAAAAATTTCTGCACTGTTTACATTTGTGATACTATGCATGAAATGCTACCCAGGTTTTGGGAATATATTCCTCAAAGAGTAGTATAAAACTCTTTTCTTTCCAAGATTAAGTGAGGCTAGAATATTTTAAGACTCTAGAATGTATTATTTATATATCTGTTTTACGATACTTATATATATTTCTGCTCGAGAGCTGTTAAATAATTGCTTTATATTATAATATTATATATTTTATTCCAACATTTTCAATACCTTCTAAATATCTTATTGTCTGCTATCTGTTTCCCATATTCAGTGCCATTCTTAATCGTATAATACTATATTCGAAGTTTAAAAGTTCACTCGTCTCTCAGACATCATTATGACCTCGATTAATTCCATATTATTCACTAAACATATGCCAGTGTTCTGAAATTCCGCTACAGTGACCCCACGTTCCCAACTGTTTTCGTTCAAATATTAATTTGCTATAATTCTACCTAAAATATTAAGGAATACTTCCTATGTTACTGAGTCATAATTAAACAACTGAAAAATTTTGTTCGTCTGAATAGTCATTCTAAATAGTTGTGTCGTATATTTTTCTTTGGAACTGACTAATTTAATGAGATAACGCGTAAAAGAACACTTAAGTTCTTCAGAATGGCCTGCAAAGTTATTTATAAATAGTTTTTTTGTTTAAAGTGGATTACATAATTATTTGTAGAATTTTCGTAAATACCTGCCTTGTGTCGAATAATCATTTAAAACAAATTGAGATGGAAATATTGATAGGATTGCATCATAATATTCGGCTATTATGGTAAACTATCTAATCAAGATAGTTTGAGCTGTCTGATGAAGATATTTATTGCAGTTTTAATGAAATTTCATACAGTTATCCCTACTCAAGAAATAATTTATTATTATTACCATCATCATTATTTTCCTTTTGGTAATCTATTGTTTATTTTCTTTCTTACATTTTTCACGTATATTTTGGGGCTTGTTTCATCTATACCCTCTTTTGGAGAAAGCCGGTTAGGTTGATGACACTTTAGCCATTGGTTGGGTCAGAGTAGATCTTTAGTTTTACTGCTTTTGAAATTTTTCTGTTTGATATTCCGAGGGCCTTGGTGTATCTGCTGTTTCTCGGTGTCTATCCTTCTGTCTGGCTGTAGTTTCCTATGGGACGTACTTGCTAGATGGGTTGCATTATGGCAGCTCATCTGCTTCAAGTGTGGCTTAGGCTTGGGCGGGATTTAAATCTCATCTAACTAAAGAAATAAATAAACTATGAAATGTGTCTTACAACCTATATATACATTTTTACATAATTTAGACATTAAAAAAACATACGTGATGTATGTATCAAATCATGAGTTCTTAATAGTGGATTTAGAGCAACAACGAGTTCGAAGCATTGTGCAGAAAGATGAATTAAAAGTAAACGATTTATAAGCGTTACTTTAACCCGCTCAACCTCTTTAGCGTTAACTCGAACTAAATTTAATGCTTAGATTTCAATAAAAATCGTTTAAATTATGTTTGAAAAACCAAGATTAAGCTAACTATAAAGTAAAATGTAATTCCGAAAAATAATATTGATTTTAATTTGTTTCAGAAAAATTACCGAAAACTCATTAAAAAGTCGCTTAATAAAACTTTGTTATAAATATATATACAAGAATTAGAAAATAGTGAAATATCAAAAAATAAAGATTACTTTCAAATTCCCTGCATTACCTCGAAAGTATCACTGCAAAAATTTTAAAAAAATCGAAATGGCGATTCTTTGACTTCAAAATCTGGCTAATGTGTATTATATGTAAGATGAAAATTGTTTAATAGTTTGGGAATACAAATTGTCTCTCTAGAATAAACAAAAAAAGGAGGAAACAACGGTCCTATAAATTTGACGCTAGGTGTTAATGTTTAGAGGATACAAAGCAACAATTAGTTACAATATTACTTTTAGAAGAAAGAATTCGAATTAATACTGAATTTAAAATTCCTTTCGAAAGGAGATTTCAAAGAAACATTGATTCAGGATAGCTATATGCATCAAAATCATCATAGACATAAGTAATATACGTTTTTGAAACAAAATAGGAATATTCGCTGAACCAGAAACGTAGCGTACCCTTGGAAACCTATAGAGAGTTCTACACAAAGGATAATTTATGTGTGTCGATAATAAAAACTAGACAAAAAAGTAGGCATAAGAAGACGGAGATCGAGAAAGACATTCTCACTTACGGATAAACAGAGAAGCCATCCAAAAATCTACTTAGAAAGGTCCCTCTTCCTTGATCAAATTTTCCTGGTCATGTATTTTTCTGAAATTGTGACGGCGACACGCTTTTAATTAGATTTCTGCCTGGACTTAGTTTCGTTCCCTCCCCTCGCATACTTTGACCTCAGCGTTAAGTACTCGGACCCAGATACCTCTGCCGAGTTGCAGTAATGAAACTGGATATTGCGACCGCATAAATCACGCTGCCAAGAGTTCAAGGCACTAATAGATTTTGAATGCTTGCACTGGAGACGTTTATTCATTAGATATCTCTCTCAAAGTCGATCCTTTCCCCTCTGTTTCTCGCTAATGGAAACTTTGCAAACCATTTTCTGTTAGATCGCCGCAGGATATTTTTAAGATAAGCATTACAGTTTCAAGCCAGTGAATTAATATTAAATTAATAAAATACATAATTCGTGTTATTTAAATATGTTATTTTTGTTTGAATATTTATTTTTCTGTGTTTAACTCAGTTTTGTTTATTAAAATTGCTTTATTTTCTATATAAATAATTGCTTCTTCTATAAAAAAATAAAGATTTACGTCTCGTTTACTTATAGGAATAAATATGCCCCGATATTATATGATTTTCGATTTCACGATTTGAACTGTTTTTCCTAAAATTTATAAATACAGTGATTAACAATGTAAGAGAGTATCGAGTAGGTATAATTGAAATTACTCTTATTATTGGACATTAAATTTTAATAAAACTCATGCTAGTTATACATTCTAATTCTCTGTTGGGCGTAATTCAAATTCTAACACGTTTGAGCTCAACTCGTATGTGAGATTAAAAGTTAAATTTTTGCTTAAGCTTAAGAAAATGCATATTAAACTGAATTATATTATTTCGTCATACAAATCTATATTTGTGTTTCTAAATAACTTTTTTGTATTTCCTTGCCGTTTCAATTTATAAAATGCCCAGAGATTCAGGAGGTTTGACGTTTGTATTCCCGTAAGTTTCCTTAGCAATAGCAACTTTTGTCATTAAGATCCTGAAATAATTCGACATTTTCAAACAATATATTGGAAATAACGATCAAAATCATTGATCTATATGTTATGAATAAGAAATATTGAGAAAAATTTGTGAAATTAAAAATACAAACGCAATCCGGCGCAACTCATCTACCAGATTAGCATGCCCTCACCTACATCAAAAGAGCACAAGAGGAAAAAAACACGATGCCCCAGAGACAGTGGTAGGGAGCCAGGAAGCTACTAGAGGTCCCACCACTATCTCGGTAAAACCGCACTCAGGCACGATAAAATGTGGGTGCTTATCTCACAGATTTGATGTGCTCGACGGAAGGTTAAAATAGCTCGTTTTTCTATATAAATAATTGCTTCTATAATCAAAAATATCGATTCACGTTTTGTGCATTGATAGGAACAAACACTGCCTGTTGTTATATGCCTTTCGGTTTCACGATATGAACGGTTTTCCCTAAAAATAATAATTATAGTGATTAACGATGTAAGAGAATATCGAACACATATAATTGAAATTTCTGTTATTATAGAGCATTAAATCTTAGCAAAAAAACAGACTATTTATATACTTTAAAATTATAGTAAAACAGACGTTCTGATATTTGGGAATAATTTTGTAAAGGAAAATACGAGATACGTAAAAATAAATACCGTAGAGCAGATTGATAGTGCTAATAGCAAACGAACAGCAATAAATGCAAAATTATGTTAGGCAACAGGTATTCTGTCAAAATTCTTTGTTTCTTCAGCTGAGAATTAAGAAACTGGTTACAGAGATATGCGAGTTGAGCTGCAAAAAATGTGAAAAACGTTTCCCGAAAAAATCAAAGATAAATTAGTGAGTAGAGGGTTTCTGGAACAGAAATTTAATTAATAAAATGAAAGATTCTTAAAGATGGTACAAAATGTCGTTTTACGTCATAATTTTATCGTCTTATGTCTGATACGATGCTTCCGGTCTTTTTCATAACGCATAGCGATTTAACAGAAGTAACTTAATAATTTACATACATCATTCTAGGAAATCTTGTTTGAGATGCATAATCGATAAAAATACGGCAATTGATTCCAAAAAATATATCATGGAATGAATAAGAAGGGCATTCATTCCTACATTTGTTTCTGGTATTGCAAACGCTTTCGAATTTTTGCTAAGGTGTCATAACTCTGAAACTGAATTTAGATTACCATGTTTTCATCATACACAGTCAATTTTCTGTATTGAGATGCTCCTTAATTCGAAGCAATACAAAAGTCGTCAGTATTTTTGCTATATATTTAGGTAAAAATTATGAAAACATTAGTTAACAATTGTTAAATGTTGACTTTTTGATTATGTACAAATTAATATAGAGCAGCTTTGAAGACAATCTTCAATTAATTAAATGTTTCCTTAACAGCTTTGGATAAACAAGCAGTCGCTAAGACAATTAATCTAATTCCGGAAATATAGCTTTCAGTCTTTAAATTCTATCAGTATAGAAATATATAAAACAATTTCACCACATTTTTTCTGCATTGACTTTATATAGCAGAAACTTAATTTTTTCTGATATATAAAGTCAATGGAACTAATATATACAGTCGATTACTATCGATATTCCTTAAATAGTGCGGAATTTTACATAAATATTTTCTTTGTGCTTATAAGCTTAAAATTTATATATATAATGTTTTTCTTTATCTTTGTGCGTCGGGCGGTAACATATATATTTCAGTTCATGGAAATTTACATATGTTCTCAAATGGGCAGATTAATTTTGATTTACAATTTGGAACCTAATTTTCGTAGCATCGAATTCTTAACTGAAAAATTAGGTAAAAGTCTTGTACAATTCAATTTAACCGCTAGATAATTATTTTCTTCTTATCAAATTGCTAAAATTACAACTCTTTTATGGATACAAAATCCGGTTTCTTTTATAAATAAAAGATGTTATACTCCCAGAAGAGCCATGCCCTCAGTTATTTTCTTAATGTCTTTAATTAAGGTAGAAAACAAGGGAAATAAAACAGGTAGTAAAAAAGCAAATGGAAAGTCTAAGAAAAGTCCGTCGAAAACATAAGGTGCAAAAAAGAATCCCCCATATCAATTTATGTTTTAATTCCATTAACATAACCGTTTGTTAAATTAATTAGATTAACTTAAAACCAGTATTTTTAACTAAAAGGATTTCATGAATATAATTATATTACTCCTGTAACATTTTTTTTCTTGGCACGTACAAAGCGATCCCATTATCAATGAAAGCGAAAAAGCTGCTCAAGAAAAACAAATAATTTGTGCAAACTGTAGCAAAAAAGAAAGAAATTACATGTTGCTACCTAAAGAGGATGTCAGAAAACAAAAGCTCCTCCTTTTGTTGAAAATGAGACGTAAATTAAATAAGGAAGATAAATTTACTGTTTTCCTGCACGAAAAAAAATTATTTAAATACGTAGGAGTGAAACGGGCAAATCTGATATTCTGCAACTAACACGAAGATTTGCAGACTTAAGAACCCCTTATTTGTTTGTTCTTCATCTGTTGGATATTCTATATCTTTTTATTGAACTTAAATTTGAGGAAAAATAACTTGATTTAAAAATTCTTTATTTACACATTCGGATCGCTGTAATGTTTGAAAAAATATTTTAACTTCGTATGAAGTATTTATACTGAAAATAGAATTCTAATGTAAAATAAATTATATTGAATCAAGAATTAGAGAATTTTAGAAGTTCTTCTGCTGTATGTAAAGAAAAGAACATTTATTATTAAGAGACCCATTATACAATCTCTGAGCATTAAATAAGACTTTATGAAACCATAAGAAAGAATTAAGAATGTAGGACCCATGCAAAGTTTTATAAAATTGGTGGAGGCCGTTTAGATGAAGAGTGAACTAATAAAGAGAGTTAAACATTTTGCTCATTAGCTTATTGGCGACTATCAAATACCTGACTTTTCTGAAACATTGTACTTCAGCCCAATTCCATCTAAATTCTAAAATATGTGACACCGAAAATTTTTCAAATAGTAGCATAGATTTTTTCAAGTTTAATATATGGTAATAATTGCATGTAGTAATCATTTGTTTTTCAACATTTTGTTTTTCATTTAGATTTTGCACATTTTATTTAAAAATTTTATGGAAAATATTATAATTTCAGAGCGAACCATTATAATTTTACTTAAATAATTTTCGAATTAAGTTTGTAAAAAATAAACATTCAGCTTGTGTACTAAAAAGTCAAAAACTTATCATCATTTTGTTTACTGCACAATATGGTCATTCTTATAGCTCATTTGTTGGAATTTAATGTGTCCTTCTTTCCAGAGTTACAAATCAAACTATGTAGGTCTAATCTTAGTTTAGCTACTGTTTTCAATTAAGGAACAAAGAAAATTATTTTCTCTTTATATTTTTTCCATTTTGTAAAAGTTATTTTAAACTTGAAAAGAGGAATAATCTTTGAATAATAATTATAATTACCCAAAAAAATTTTTATGCACATTTATTTATTAGTGTACTAAAAATATTTATTTTAATTTTAATTATTTTCAAAATATTAATTGTTATTTTAAAATTCTTTGTCATAAATATTATGAAATCTTGAAATAGTTTTTTTCTAAAACGCATGACTATGTGACACCACTGTTATGGAATTAAAATTTAATCATTTAATAGAGAAAACAATTTAAAAAATGTATAATCAACGAGAACACGCGAATGAAAAAATTTCAAAACTATAGCATATTATTAGGGAATGAAAATTCGATTACAAAATACCATATTTAAAAACAAGGAACAACCGAAGTTAAATAACATCTTGAAATAATTATAATAACAATACGTGCTCTGTGAACCAATCAGCCTACTTTCTTTCAATTTACTTAACAAGATGTAACTGTTAAATAAAATAAGTTATTGGAAATAATGATGTTACAATCCTTTAATGAGAATTAAAAGTAATGCAAATAGTCTCAATTTCATTTCAAATGTCTCTGAAAATAATGCTATAAGACGAAATAAGATCACAACTGTTTCTACTTTTAACACAATTCTATGAATGTTGCATTTAAAGTATTTTTAGTAAAATTTTAAGCAGGATTTAACTTTCAAGAATGATAATCTAGCGTTATAGAGAAGAGATTACTGTTCGAAATTTATTTAAATGCATAAGAATAAATCGAATGATAAATATAATATATACTTATTGCATTTAGTTGGTTAGTATATTTTAATACGTTTGCTCAGATGGCACGAAATTAAAGTGTTGTTTATATTTGTTTCATTGTTAAGCATACTTAAAAAACTTAAAAATTTAAAGAAATTATTTTAAGGAGAATGTCCGTAATTCAGATAGTTAAGACTATTAATCTAGCCCTCTCACACACGAGCCAGTCTCGAGAGGTCTAAAAATTACCCTTTAACAGCAACGATTGCCGGTCTGAGGCGGTTGATTTATTTTGAGGGGAGGTAAGGTTCTGAAATCGCTTAGGAGATAAGCGCGGTAGGGGGGGGCAATTGCGAACCACAGAGCATTTCCTTGCGCCTTAAGGGAAGGTTATAGCAGGTGGTGGGGTAAATGACCACCCAGGTTGAGAGAGTCCAATTCATGTCGCTTCCTCCAAAAAAGTCCCGGTTTTAAAGGGGTTAGAAAAAAAGTCGCCTCTGGATTAAAGAGCTAGAAGAATATTTTAATTTGGGAAACGTTTCTTCCTTTCTGTACTAACCATTTACAACATAAGATGCTTCTCTTTTTTTTATAATTGTGGTACCATATATTTTGAAGCGTGCGATTTATTAAATTTTCACGTAATATAATCACTTTCGAAGAAGATGCCACACTTTGGGAAAATACTAAACATGTTTCGATAGAGTAATTCAATCTAGGTAAAGAACTAAAAAGCCGTCTACATATCTGATGGCAGTTTTGAATGCAACAAAATAATTTGCAATGTAACTTCCATTTGTAATTTTCATGCGTAATTTTAACTTATGAAAAGTAAACACCACTTGACTAATTGAAGCTAACATATTACAGCTTGAAATAACCTCCGACAGTTGCACAAATGCATTAAATTTTTTTCGTGCATCATGCCCTTTACTCTATGCAGCTTCACACAGAAGTGCTTCATTTAGAGGAATCATGCATTTTTCTTCTTCCAAGAGTTAGTCCTTTTGTTGGTATAAAAGAGAACTCGCTTTGTTTGATCTAGTGATTTTTTTTAATTCTCCTTCTGTTTTCGAGAATTTGTTGCCTTTCATGCTTCACCAAAAATTGTATTATTTTGTCCCATATTTACTTTTCTTCTAAAGTACAAGGTGGGACAAAAGTACTTGGCACATTTCACAATTTAATAAATAATCAAAAAATTCTGATGTCAGTGTGCGGTTTCCACTAAATTGCTTTACGCGATATGATTTTTTTTCCATAAAGAAATATTTAGTAAGTCCGAAATTTAATTTTAATAAATTTCTGTGCGGCTAAACAGTATACATATTTTTAAAAAACATATGAATTGTACAATGATAATGGCAGTACATAATAATGCACATTGCAGAATACAAAATTATTTTACCTGAATACCACAAGCCAATGTGGGCCCTCTAGTAGCTGGAGCCCCATCTAAACGATAGTCAAGTTCATTCCACGTATTTCCTAACTGTGGAGTAGTGTTAATTATTTGGTTGATTCGTGCCTTTAATTAATCTCTGTTCGTTATTCGCGAAGAGTAAATATTGTCCTTGACATATCTCCACAAATTAAAGTCAAGGTGTTTAAATCTGGAGAACAAGGTGGCCATAGTATTAAACTGTTCTTTATAAGAAAAAAATTATACTGTGTACTGTAATTTACTGAAAACCGCACACTGATATCACAATTCTTTGATTATTTATGAAATTTTGAAATATGTAAAGGATACCCTGGCATACCTTGGTCCACCCTGTATATTAATAACTAGATTTCGACTGAATTGCTTTTATCTGTTACATACCTTTTTGTTTATGTATATAATGTGTTGGCTTCTCGATTGACATTCATGAAACTTCTTTTAAGACAAAACAAACATTTATTAGAACTTCAAAACACAACTATTACATTTCGTAACTGCGTGCAACGTAACATCGTTCTACCGTATTTGTACTCGTACTCATCTCTTCTCGTAATCCTCTCTAGACTTTTTAAATCAAATTCAAAGTAGCTCAACATCAGACTGTTGCCACTTATCTGGTGTCATGCACTGTTATACAATAAATAAGTTGCAGTCATGCTTTTGTCAGGCATAATATTAAATACGCTTACAGATGTATGATGATTTAGTTCTGAGATGGCATTTATTTTGTTATTAAGAAGCTATTTTTATACATTTTTTTACTTATGTCCACTTGTGGAAAATAATGAAGTCTTTTTGATGTACTATTTTCAAATTGATTCCATCTAGAATCTTTTCGGCGATATTTGGTCACTTGTTGGTCGTGTATACTGACCTAAAAATAAAAGAGATTTGATTGATGGATCGGCTTTTCATTGTGCTTTTTGAAACTAATTTTCCATGGAATCTATTTCCTTCTGGTGCATTGTAGACTGTAGTTATATTTATGTCTATGGTAACATATCGTTAACTTTTTTTAAGTACGGAATGATTCGCAATATTTCGTTAATCTCTTTAAAACTGTGAATAGAAATAATCCAGACATTATAGGCCTGCATCGTACCAATTGTAAAAAACAAATTTTAATTGTTGTGCAGGATAATTAGCAATATCGTCTAATGCTAAATGTCTCTGACTTTTTTATCAGGAAGGCAAACGGGAATCAAGTAACCTAACAATATCAGCATTATCATAATCTTAATTGTTAAAAATCATTTTAAAATATCTGCACGAAACAAGAAATAATCGTTAAAAGTCTGGTTTTGTAATCCATGTAGGCCTTCTTAAATATGTGATGAGCCAAAGTTGATTAAAAATGTTTAAATAAATTTACATGATTATAGATTATATATTCCTAGAAAAAAATCCTGAAAAGAGTCTATTAAATAAAACTTGGTGTTATTACTTAGTACATATTTTCCCATTTACGTGCCAAAACAATACTTGAAATTGTTTCTGTGGCACTATAATAGATGTTATTATTTATATTATCGCTAGAACCGTTACCACCGACACCGACGAAATATTTATAAGAAAAAATCTGCCAACGTGGAATAATGCATAATCTGTCATAAAAATTAATGTCTCAAAAACAATAAAATTCAAGTATTTATTCAACTCATTACGTTTTTATTTTAATCATGCGTTACAGCATTCAAGAATCGGCCATTCTGATTCAAAACTATTTTTTTTATTTTACTTTTATAGAATATTACTATTTTTTGTCTCAAAATATTGATTAAGTTGACACAGGAAGAACAATCAATTAGGTAGAAACTGTATACATTTTAATCTATATCTGCAAGATCATAAACAAATTAAGTTAATCGTTTACTCTAAAAATCCTTTGCTACAAATGCCTGAAATTCTGTCATATTAATATATGACTATTTACTATAAACATAAATAGAATTCTATCGCGTAACTGAAATACATGCAAAACTTTGCACCTGTTAAATATTTGTTCCATGACTTCAGCCTTATGAGTGAACATTTACTAATGCTGTAATACCATGCGATTTCTAGCATAATAATAGATGCGAATTACATCACTGACTGTAATATGACATTAACTTTATCTAACATCCAATAAAATATGAATCTTGTTGACAGTCAGGGAAGTGTTTCTCCGTATGTTGAGTTTTCTTCTCATTTCCTCTGCGCTCGAAATATTATCTACCACTATTTTAGTATCCCGATAGCTGTCTTTACAAATGTGACATTAATTAGTTTATCGCATATCAAAATATTTCAAAGAGACTTGAATTATTTATAAGGAAAATAATCCCAAATTCTTCTCGGTATTTTAATGGCTTTACATATCATGATATTTAAATTTTATTTCTTTTTGCACATTAACAATTATTATTGCAGGTATTCATGTCTTGGAAATTATGATTATTAAGTGAGTATGCATTAAGTGATTTTCTTTCCATCCTCCTTGAGGACACCACGCTGTTTCCCTCCACCAGTGATAGTACGTACCTCCTTTGTGAGGGATTGGGCCGTGGCCGGTGATGGCCATTAGTACTCCGGCCTCAGTACTCGAGCTAGTGCAGCGGCTGTCATTCAAATGACCAGGGTGGTACGGCAGGGTAGGGGTAGTCCAGTTTTTCCTGTTATCAAAATCAGCTTTCTCTTTCAGTTTTCTAACTCTTACAGGCTTGAATTTAACTATCTCATCTATTTTTTCAATATCATCATCAAAACTAAATACGCACTAGTAAATTGGTGACAGTATGGTAGCAATATCGATAATCAGCTTCTAAAAGGAATTAAAGAACTTTTAACTTCTTCAAATTTCTTAGATTCACTATTAGTTACTCCTATTCTCAGCAGGAAAAAAGGCTACTGGGAAGTAGAATTCGATTTATTTTCCTTAATTAGAAAAATAATCTATTCATTCAGTAAAATTTGGAGATTTCTAATTGCCAACGTGTGGTAGTAACGCATAATTCAAAAGGCGTTGATTTGGCTATGTATACGCTATACTGTAGATAATACTTGTGAAAACAGAGTCTGCTTAGTTGGACGAGAAAGTGAATGAAATAATTCATAGGTGCAGATGTAGCTGAATGACATCATTGTCTAAACCTTTACATCGAACTGTGTTACAAAGTATTCATCTTACCAAATTTAAGCATTTTTGCGACAGTGACAAATTTTTACACAGGGCTTCCAAAAAAATATTTTAGTTGCAATTAAAATGTCAATACATCATTTCATAGAGCCAATTATCTTAAAGCTTATACATGAAAAAATTCAAGGCCACATTTAAAACTCGTGGTTCAAAACGTAGATCAAACATTATGGTCCTTACAATAGATTCAAAAACCTACATTTATTCAACAAAAGCCATATCATATATCTATTCCAATTAGTACTAATTATTAGGAATGACGGATCTTTCATCACGCATTTTTATTATCGTTTTTGGCTATCGCTGTGGCATTTAAAAATATATTTTGATAATATGACTTGCATATAACGGAAGGCAAGGATACTAACTGTAAAGAGGTTGAAAAGAGGAAGATTTGACAGATGTCTTTCGCCAAAATAACCATATTAAAATAATATTTCTGATTTCGGCAAGAAACAATCGGAAATTAAAACTGTAATTTGAATATAATATTAAGAACCTTATATATTAAATTCGGAAAAATAGCCGATCTTGTGATTTTTTTCTTACATTTTTTCCCGCACATTTGCTGAGACAGTTTGTTAGAATAAATGGAAGTCTCTCTAAAACTGCAATTCATATCAAGTCTGAAACATTTTTTCATCCATTACCTTTACCACATAAGCCAGACTTTTCTAAGACAACTAATCAACCGAAGAATGAAAGAAGAAACACGCACAAAAAATAAAAACAGCAAATTATAATGATCTCCATCTTGCGATAGAAGAAACAAGAAGGTATGGAAAGAAGACTCCTCTAAGGATAACAAAATACACTTTTTTAATCTTTTTCTTGCAGTTTTCGATATATTTTTTTGATGCCGTATCCAGAGAGGAGAAAATATTTTCTTGTAAATGATAAGGTTTTACTCCCAGGAGCAAAGGCATAAAAACAACGGAGAAAAAAAAAAAAACTCGAAGAATAATGTATCGTAGATCGTATCATATCGACAAAAATTTTCACATCGTAAGTGCGAGGGTACGGAAATACTGATAAAAGAGGCAAGGGGGTGCCTTCTTTCTATCCTTTTTTCACTCCTTTGTTTACGAACTTATAACTTATTTTTTAGGTATCAATATTTATTGTACAAACAAGATATCTTCGATGATACGTTTGAGATATCAGATCAAAGAATGCGTCCTTAAATACAGTTATATCGAACTTTCCATTGCACATATTTTCAAATATCTATGGTCTGATGCATTTGGATAAAAATAGTTAAAACTGAATTGACTGATTGGTATTTTTAATGCTATGAAGCAAAGCAAATTTATCTCCATTAAATGTGTTTGTCAATGCACGATAAATTAAATGCTGCAAATAACGTCTAAAAGATGCTAATTAGGTGTTTACTTTGATATCGAAGGTTATCTCTGATTTTATAGCTTAACACGGGTATCTGCATTTTGGATAACCTAGCTTCGAAATTTTTGTAAGCTTCTGCTTTAAATAAATTGAATGTTGCTTGTATATAAACAACTGTTATATTTATAATTATGTTTTAAATAACTTATAATTACATAAAATATGTAATGTATAATATAAAACATCACCTGTGATAAACTAACATTCTTTATTTTATTTAGATACTTATTTACATATCTTAGTTAAATGAACAGAATTATATAACTCTCTTCGATATATATTAAAAAATTTATACGTATCAAACCAAAGAACATAGTCTTCCATATATAAAAATAATTTAATTAATGTTATGTGCATTTTATTCACACAAAACGTTGTTCGGTCTGACTAAATTTTTTATAACTCTATTTACAACAGTAAACTGTAGATTACGTCTCCAACTCATTTTCAATTCTGTCTCGACATTTAATGCTGCAAATTCGCGTGTAAAATCAAAGGATATTGTTCTTAAAATAAATACTGAGCTCTAGTGTGTTCAAAATTTCGTACATCCAAGACTATCTCAATTTAATTTCACTGCATATTAAAATAATCTAAATTATTACAATTATAAAATATTTTGGATGTCTTGCAGGAAAAATTTACGCAATATCATTAATACACATTAAGTATTTGTCCATGATTAATAATTAGAAGAGTAGAATAAATGTAACTATAGAATAAAAAAACATAATTAGTAACTGAAGCATTTAAACGATGTAAAATATATAGATATATTCCTTTATTAAACAGGATATGAAAATCCTTGTTAAAGCCAAGGAAAATCGTTTAATGATAAGTACATTTTTTATAGGGTTTTAAGCATGTTCTAGGCAATTGTAACAGAGTTAATACACTGAAGAACCAGAAAAACTGGTACAGGCGTGCGTTTGGAAATAACGGGGAATGCAACTAATCAACGTAACGCGATGCGGTTGGTAGCGCCTATATAATACAACAGGTGTCTGACAAAGCTCTTAGATTGGTTCCTGCTGCTACAATGGCAGGTTATCAAGATTTAAGCAACTTTGAACGTGGCTTTATAGTCGGCGCACGAGAGGAAGGACATATCATCACCGAGGTAGCGATGAAATTTGGATTTTCGAGTACGACCATTTCACGAGTGTGCCGTGAATATTGGGTATCTTGTAAAACATCAAATCTCTGACATCGATGCGGTCGGAAAATGACCTTGAAAGAGCGGAACTTTGGACGACTGACGAGAATCCTTAAACAAGATAGACGTGCAGCACTTCTTCAAATTGCCGCGGATTTCAATCGTGGGGCATCAACAAGAGTCAGCGTGCTAAATTTTCAACAGTTCGTCATTTATATGGTCGTTCGGAGCCGAAGGACAACTATTGTACCGTTGTTGACTGCACGGCACAAAGATTTATGCATCGCCTGGGTCCACCAACACAGCCATTCGACTGTTTATGACAGGAAACACGTTGCCTGGTCTGACGATTCTCGTTTCCAATTGTATCGGGCGGATGGACGTGTACGGGTATGGAAGAAACCTCATGACTCCATGGACCCTACATGTTAACAGGGGACTGTTCGATCTCGTGGGGCTTCTGTGATGGTATGGGGCTTGTGGGGTTGGGGTGAAATGGGAGAGAAGAACGTCTAGAAACGGCTCTGACAGGTGGCAGGTATGTACCCATCCTGTACGATCACCTGCACCCATTCATGTCCATTGTGCATTCCGACGGATTTAGACAATTCCAGCAGGACAATGTGACACTCCACATGTCAGGATTTGCTACTGAGTGACTCCAGGAATACATTTCTGACATTAGACACTTCCATATGCCATCTAAATCTCCAGACATGAACATTATTGAACATATCTAGTATGCCTTGCAGCGTACTGTTCAGAAGAGATCTCCACCACCTATCACTCCTATGGATCTGTGAACTGCCCTGCAGGATCGATGGTGTGAATGCCTCCAGGATACCTTCAGACATCAGTCGAGTCCATGCCACATCGCGTTGCGGCACTTCTGTGTGTCCGTGGGAGACTTACTCATTATTATTCAGGATTACCAGTTTTTCTGGCTCTTCAGTATATGATTTGTTCAAAAAATTCCATAGGTACTTTTGGCATTTATTTAGTACTAGCTGTTACCCGCGACTTCGTGCGCGAAGAATTTGAATTATTTTTTTTTAATTCACGAATGTAAATGTTTTGTTGCATTTTGAAAGGGGAAAGGAAAAGTTCTGACGGTTGATAATACTTAATTGGTCGGCTGACAGGAGTGTACTGTACATGTATGCTGATATAGTTATGTAAATTGTGTATCTATGATGATATACTTTTGTATACCACGTTATTTGCACGGATGTAGAGGTTGTGTGGGCTGTACACACGTGAACAGACCACATATAGTTGCCCATGGGAAAAATATGGTTTTTCCAAATGTACGCCTGCCACTTTCAGTGTCTGGCCTTGAGCCTCGCAAATGATATTTTTACAGAGATTTTTTACCTTTTGAACTGTGATGATAAATCCTTCGGTGTTATCGAAAGGCGTGGAATTAAAACACTCTCTCTTCTCCCTGTATCAGTCTTAACAGTAGCTTTCACGACGTTTGTACCTAAGTGTGTAATTTTTAACTGTGTGCCATTGCACAGTCTCGGTATATCGAGGTTACGTATTAGTAGTACTGGCACACCGACTATCATTCTAGGCTTTTCGGAAGGTGCCCCTGACAATTAACACTGGCAAAAGCCCGCGCGCGAAACAGTAATTTGGCTTGAATTTATTTCTATAAGAATAAAAAGTATTGTTAGAGAAATTACGTTAAAAAATATTTGTAAACCTTTATAGCAATCGGAGAAAACATTTCATCGCAATGGAATTAATAGCATTAAAAAGATCATTTTCTGGTCTTTAAAATGGCGTAAAAATAATTGTTGTCTAATAAAGATTTCAGAAGTTATTGGCAGAAAACGTCTAAGCATTAGGCTTGAAAGCGGCTAATGTTCGTTATTTAATTAAATATCTTAAGAACTAATTAACTCTGAATGTTGAAAATAACACCTTTGACCTAAAAATATGCTCTAGATTGCCGTGTGTAAATTTCACGTCGCTACCCTTCACCGTTTAGGAGGAGTTCTTGTGACCGACCGATCGACCGACAGACAGACAGATACATGTAAATTCTGCCTTATTTTATGGATATTTATAAATATAAGCAAAAATTTCAAAAATAAAGGTAAATTAGTTCAAAGTCTAACCATTTCCTAGCAACTGAGTAGCTATAAATGTGCGTTATTTGAAAATCGTCTGCACGTAAAATTTAAAAAATTAATAAAAAGTGAAGGAAAAATGTCACAGAAATAAAATTGGTATCATTGAAAAGGCAAAATGGTTATCTTTAAGATGGTATAAAAATAATTTGTATCGGACAATTTGTTCCGAAGTTACAGCGGAAAGAAGGATTACGTGATATTTGATTTTAAAAATAATTTATTCCACATGTTTTCGCATTCCTGAAGGATCACATGACAGTCGATTGAAAAATAAAATATTCTTCATCGAGAATCGCGCCGAGTCAATGGGCTTTGTTAATTATTTAATTGTTGTTTGAACTTTTAAAAATTAATAACAATCGAAGGAAAAATGTTACAGAAATGAAATTGGTATCATTGAAAAGATAAAAATTTGAACTTTAAGATGGTATAAAAATATGTTTTGTCAGACAATTTGCTCCGAAGTTACTGCGGAAAAACGGTTTCGGGTAATTTTTAATTAACTGCCTGTTTAATTAACTTTTGGACTTAAAAAAGTTAATAAGTGTCTTCCCGTTGTCTTAAATAATAAGTGTACAAAATCTGGTTGAAAACCGTCCATTGGTTTATTAGGAGATGTGGAACATAGCCACATACCCACATACATACCCACAATGACTTTTATTTATATTAAGATTTTTAATTATTAGATTAATTTAGATATAGATTAATAAATATTTGAAGTTTCCTGTTCGTTGTTTTCCTTGTGAAACTATATTATAACTTTTTTCTATAAATTAGTTTTATTATTAATATATATATATAATTTATATATGATCATACAGAAACAAAGTAAACAAGACATATCAAGAAGCAAATCCTATACTAAAAACTCATTATTTGAACAATATAAACAAATTTAAAACAAATCTAAAGAATTGAAAATATTATAGATATCATGAACATAAAATTAAATTTAAAAATTTATATGTCAACATGTAAAAAAACTCTGTTGTTATTAATAGTAGACGGTAATATCTGATATTTTACCTCGAAAACGCATCTTTTAAACATTTTTCACTGGTCTCTCGTTTTTTACTGATTTCTTACACTATTTCTCTACGCTTTCTATCGTTATCGCTCTTCCATTTAATCTTCATCGTTCCCAACATACTAGACTCCCCTGGCAACAGCAAGATAAGCTCCAAAACTGTTACTTGATACTTTGTTCACACTCCTTCAACGCCAGTCTGTGCCGTGACCCTCCGCAAACTCTGCCACGTCAACACCCATCCTTCTGGTATGTAAAATATTTATTCTTACTTTTCTCTAATGTTATCACATCGTACTTCTGTTTTAATTATTCAAAACTCCTCTCTCTGTTTTTTGGTTTGGTTTGGCATTAGGGATGAAAATCAGTGTTTTAGGCCTTACGGCGTAACTGATTGCAAGAAAATGTCAAACTTTTATTTTTAGCAATTCGCAATAACTTCATCCCATGAAGAAACGTTATTGTGCTTTTATTGCGTTTTTCATTTCACATTTTATACTCTTTCATTTTACAATTTGTACTCTAACTACCACAGCGCTTCGGAAATTGCAGCTTTTAGCGCATTCATTGTGTATGTGATATATTTATATATATTTTTCCATCTGTTACTATTCGCATTTTTGTCATTACTCGGATATACTTTCAATTCGTTTTTTCATATCCTTTCGAATTTGATATAAATGTTTGTTATTTTATATTATTGTTTTTCTATTATGTTTTGCCCCCTTATATATATATATATATATAATTTTTACTTTCTTTATTTAATATTAATGGTACCTCATTTTTAATTATCACTACTATTATCGTAATAAGTAACCTTCTACTTTCACTTCGAGTCTCACGAATCTTTCCGGGGAAATTCCCTTCTCCTGGTACTTTCTGAGCATTCCTATCTGCCCTTTTTGATTCAAGCATGTAAGCGGACAACAACAGCGCACCGCCCGCGCGTTACCTCTATGATTCTGGTCATGGAATTTTCCTAAATTATGATTCCTTTACCTATTAAAAAGTATCCTACATCATCTTCCATCATTGAAATAAAGGAAGATTGAATCAACCAACGTCTTTACCTTGACCCAGATATTTTACACTTTAATTTTAATAATAATGCATCATATATAAATATATATATATATATATAGAGAGAGAGAGATAAATTAATAATGAAATGATTACAAACGAGAATAAAATATTTTAAACAATAGAGAGAATGGAGGGGGAAAACAAATGTACATCAGATGTATACATTTTCCAGACAATAGTATTCAGTGTTGAAAAAAGCAAGATATTTAGTTACAAGTATGGAGAAATTTTGAAAACAACTGAGAATATCAGCCATTCCTTTGCTGAATAGAAAAATATCACAGAACTAAAAACCCTTCAATTTCCAATTATCTTGCATTGTGATTGTGAATGATCACAACCCATAAATTAAGAAATCCTGATTTAATAAATATTTGATATGCCATCCGAAATTTCGGCAGTATAATTGAATGAAATGGTAACTTTCAACGTATTATACAAAAGCAGCTCGAATGCAAACATGAATGTTGAAATGTATTTTGATGACATATGACAATATATAGAATTGCTAAATCTAATTAGAATTTTCGGTGATACAAAGCGCCACTGCTTTAGTTGAATATACTCCCTTCTATATAATTTGATTCGTAAACTAATGCTGAGATTTAAATTTGAAGGTATAGCGAATATTTCATCATTCCCTATTTATTATTTTGTATTCATATTTATTTATATTAACTTGTTTATTTCTTAGACTTCCCTTAATTTACAGTCTGGATATTTAGTCCAATGCATGTAGTGAATGTGGCATTTCCTTGTGATGGATAATTGCCTCCAATGGAAAAATTTGAATTAATATAGAGATTCACATTTTGTTTGTGGTTTAATATACAAATAAGAATAATATTATGCATTAGTATTTTAAAAATATTTAAAAGGAGAAAGAATCGTCTATGTAATATTATATTTAATCGGGCAATTGGAGAATTTCATCTATTTGAAATTTATGTTATGATAACCTGAATAATTGTGAATGAAAATTACATATTAATAATGATATTTGAATGAAAATCATAATTAAATATCATAAGAGTTTTAAAAATATAAACATCATACGTAGAAATTATTTATATTAAAACAATTTTTCGAATTTATCAAAGAACACAATTTTCTGCAACAATCCTCTTCAATTTTAAGAATAAGAATCATGCCAAAGCTATTGTATAATTGACTTACTACATCTTGACTTAAAAAACACTCAAGAACCATCCCTCCGCCATTACATTCGATTTTGAGAATTCTGATTTCTAAATAATTTTTTAAACAAGATTCCTTTATGTAAATTTTACTAGTCCTTCATTGAATTCTTCAAAATATAAAATTTTGAGTAAATTCTGATTTCATTTGCAAAATAGAACGCGCTAATTTCAGAGAATATTTTCACTACTATGGAAACTATTTCTATTTAGATGCTTTCTTATTCTGGATTGTAATGAGAGTCAAAATTAATATTAAGAGATTCGTTTTGACGTAGTGTCTTCCTCTGTTTTGGCAACAACAATAACTGGTTTGGCGTCCATTTCCTAGTGCTTCTCACAATCCTGTTTGCTTATTCCTTGAGGTGGTAAGCCTTTTTCCTCTTTTATGGTTTTATGAATACTGCTGTATCATTTTTATTCTAGGTCAGGGGTCGGCAACCTGCGTCTCGCGAGCCGCATGCGGCTCTTTTGA
>BGPR01004676.1:75555-99123 GCA_013235015.1 Araneus ventricosus | reverse complement strand
CAAATGACACAATTTTTAAGCTACATTTGAGAATCCAATCTGTGCAACCAGTTTCCTAGACTGGGCAAATGACACAATTTTTAAGCTACATTTGAGAATCCAATCTGTGCAACCAGTTTCCTAGACTGGGCAAATGACACAAATTTTAAGCTACATTTTTCCTACCATTAAGTGCATGTCATAAAAAGTCAATTACATAGTTTTGAAGAGAAATAAACCAAAAAGAATCTACTACTTCTTTTTCATTAAAATAGCTTCTCATCAGTGTGCATTAAAAATGTCCAGGTAGTCCAAATTCGGCAACTCTGTCCCTCAATATATAAGATATTACACATAATGAATTCTTGAGATGAAAGTTATCAAAAAGGCATTGCAATGGATAGTTGGTATTAATGCATTAAAATGCAATACTAGAAATGAATACTATTTTAAATTTTATATTATTTTTCACAGAAAGAATCATTTTTTTTCTTTCCTAGCCTTTATTAAAGTTTGTTCTTAGAATTGGGCGAAGGGAACCGTACAGAAAACCACTTTATACCTGCGGCTATTATTCCCATTTTTTCCCCTTATTCTTTTTCCAAAGACGTGCTTGAAAAACGTTGAAGAAAATCACGTTCGGCAATTAACTACAAAAGCAACCTTAAGGACGTGTCCGACCTCAAGGATGTGCAGGAAAGCTAACTCTCAACACCGGAGGCCTTTCTGCTTCCTGAGGGGGTTGAATTCTGGTGATTCAATGCACCAAAGATCGACTTCTGAATAGAAGCCTTCTTTCGTGTAGCGCTACTTGGTGTAATTGCTACTGAATACAAAAGAAAGATGTAAATTATTTAAGTTGTCGCCATTTTTCATCAAAAATTTTCATTGTTTTGAGTCGCTTTCATTTTTCATTATTTTGTATCGCCAATACTTTTTAAAACTTTATCAGTATAACTAATATAATAACCCAGATCTGTCTCTTGGTAACGCTCTGACATCACCAACAATAAAACTCGTGCCATAGCATTGCGAGACGTTAAACAGCATTATTTCATTATTAGAGAACCTAAATTTCAGTCATTTTAAATTTAAAAGAGTAATTGTCGTTCTAATTTCAAATTTAATACCTCAAAAATAGTTAACTAAAATTTGTTATCGATTGGTATAAAATTTATCTCGCTATGATCAATAGTTCCCGATAAATTTTAAATTATATTAATCATATATTTCAAATTAATTTCCGTTCTTTAATAGAAAGTAGTAAATTACGTCAGTGGTATATCATGCGCGTGATATAGTTCGGAAGCCACGATGCATCTGATTATTTATTGCAATCGTAATGATATAGTTTGATAATATATTTTGGCAACGTTTCACAAGCAGAGAAGTGCTTGTGTAACGTTTGTTTTGATTAGAATTTCGAAAAAGAATGCCTTTGAAATTTTAACTTTAGACTTACGCTTGACAAGCTAAGAATTTTATGGTTATTGAATTATAATAAAATTGTTAAACAGCGAAAATTACTTCACACGGAATGTTGTATACCAAGAGGGTTTTGAATAAAGAAATATGTAAATAAGATGTAAATAAAAAAATATTTCCAGTCATAAAACATATGTTTATTTTATTTGTTTTCAATCAATGTTAAACATTTCTCTCGCATGTATATATATATTTAAACACGTCAAATTTGACGAGAAATCTCTCGAATGAAGAGGCAATTTGCACCCGCCATATCATGATGAGTGATTTTCTAGTTATTAATAAAACCAAGCCAAAGGGTCCAGGAGATATAATTTCTACAAGTATCCGGTCCGATATACAGTCCGACAGACAGTCAATCCTTCGACGGATTTCGCCCAAACTTTGATACGGACCTACATTAATGATGATAAAACTGTGTACCAAATTTTATCCATCTAGCTACTCAAATTTCTGAGTTATAGTGTTCACATGGAAGTGGACAGACAGACTTCCCGTAGACGGATTTTGTCCAAAATTTGATAAAAACCTACAAATGGTGTGTCAAGATCACATACTAAATTCCATCGCCGTATCTCTTATAGCTTTCGAGTTATCGTGTTCACAGAGAGACATAATTCTAAAATTGTGCTTTTCGGACTCAGGGAGGTCTAAAACGTGGAGATTCGTCAAAATCTCGAGTTCGAATTTTTTTGACGATTACAAAACTTTCTATTTTTGTACAAGAAAGTAAAAATAATAAAGAAAAATCTTTAATAATAGTTCGTTTTCAATAACTTCAAGGAACCTTCAGGCCGAATTCGAAGAAAACAACAGCGTTTGGTGATGAATGCGTAACAAACAAATTTACAGACAGACAGAAGAAATGCCGTACGATCCAGTTGAAACAGGACATCGACTCGCTCGGTAGATTAATTTTAAATTTTCTCAGACTTTCTTCTGAGGCCGCAATGGCATAGTGGTAAGGTTTCGGCTTTGGGGCCGGAGGGTTCCAGGCTCGAGACCCAATTCCACTGAAGATCCGCCGTGTATGGTGCCTGTTGCACGTTAAATCATACGTAGTGGTCAAACTTCCTCCCGTTGGTGTGGCGTGGAAGTTTTGAGAGAGGGTTCCTGCTCAGGTGTCGTCCTCGTCGTCTGGACGTGGTTCAAAATTACGAGGTCCGTCCCAAAATAGCCCTCGTGTTGCTTCAAAACGGGACGTTAATATAACTAAACTAAACTGACTTTCTTCTATAGATTTCCACAACAAAGTTGAGATTTACTGTATGGTAGAGTTAGAAAACTCTTAAGCGGGACATTCACGGAAAGGCCGTGCCATTCCATTTGGCGCACATCCCTACAAAACCCTTTGTCAATGCAAAAATCCGATGAGAAATGATGTTGTCCAAAGAAAAGTTTGGAAATCCAACATTGCTTGTTTTCCATTCTGCCTACTGGGCCATAAAAGTGAAATACGGTCCTGCAAGAGGAGAGGATGCTCTCTCCAAAAAGCGGAAACCACCAGTGGGTGAGAGTCAATCTGGGCGGAGGGGTTCGTTTTGAAAGCGGGGGAGGAAGAGACGCAGTAGTTTAGGGGATTGGGTTGTCCGTCGATGATGGGTTTGTGGTTGGTGCGGTCCGACCCACCTAAATTGATGTACTGAAAATTAGTACGTTCTGGTGAGAAGCCCTGTAAATGGAGTGGAAGGTCCTTTATGCGTTTTATCCTAAAGACGAGCTCTTTGAAAACATTTGCCAACTGAAATTGAAAGCCGGGCAAAGGGCGCAACGTTTCTTTGGTAGTGTTGGCTGACTGTTACGAAATATGGTTACAAAAGCAGATTCAAGGAGTTTCAATATCAATTTGATATCCCAGTCGATGGAGAATGGTCTATGTTTTTTATCGAAAATATTCAGAATACATGAACGTTCGAAACGAGACTGGAACTAGATAGACAAATAGCTTTAGCTCAACTGTAATTAATAATTAGATAAACAAATTCAGCAACCAATGAGATTTAAGACTATTTATTTTGAAGACCTCTAAAATATTTTTTACCACTCCGCTTGGTAACACCTACAAAGGCACGAAAAGAAATAAAATACAGTAATTGTTAACGTGAACCCCCCAAACAAAGAATTTAAATCTGATCCCCTTCAAAAGACAATGGAAATCAAAATAATGTAATCACTGGAAAGGAATATTCACTAGAAATTACAAATCGTTGTCAAATAATTCATTTTATATTTTAATGCAGTATTTGACAACTGAGTAAAAGTTTCTTTTCTATATTTGACAACTGAGTAAAAGTTTTTTTTCTTCATTTGACAACTGAGTAAAAGTTTTTTTTCTTTATTTGACAACTGAACAACAGTTTTTTTCATTATTTGACAACTGAGTAAAAGTTTTTTTTCTTTATTTGAGAACTGAAAAAAAGTTTTTTCATTATTTGACAACTGAGTAAAAGTTCTTTTTCTTTATTTGACAACTGAGTAAAAATTTTCTTCTATACTTTTCTCGCTAAAATTTGCACATATATCGTAAAATTATAGTTAAGGGATGGTTTTTATTACAAAAATGTATGGAACTTCAGGCTTTATTGTTTTATAGATCGCATAAATAAAAAATTTTTAAACAACAAGCATAAGTATGAAAAAGACATATTATGAATTATACTATAATGCTATGATTTCATATTAAAGCTATCAAATGATATCAACATCTAGTGATAAATTATTACCAAAAATGACGAATACTTTCCAACTCGTGGTGAGAAAGATCTAATTTTTACTGCAAAATTTCATAAATTGCATTCCACTTTTGTTCCAAGATTTCAAAACTAACTTAAGCAACAACTTTAACGTTATGAATTAAAAAATTCTTACCTCTCTCTCTAATTAACCTACTATTTACAGGTTTGCTTTATATGACTCAGTTTCCAGTCGCTAATTACATCCCGAAGGAAGTTTGAGTACATCTAGAAATTTTATTTCTCGTCAATATCGGACGAAATTTGAAAAAAAATGTAATTTAGATTAAAATCCATATCTCGCGTTCTAACTATCATATTTTTTCCAGGTTTGATTTGTATGATTAAGTTTTGAGTTTGAGGTCCCAATCACATCCTGAGGGAATTTTGACATATATTTAAATTTCATTTTTTCATGAATTTCGGCCAAAATTGTAAAAAGTGTTATTTAGATTAAAATCCATATCTCGCTTTCTAATTCTCCTATAGAGACCAAATTTACTTTATATGACTCAGCTTTGAGGCCACAATAAGATCCCGAAGGAAATTTGAAATTATTTTTAATTTTCATTTTTCATGAATTTC
This sequence comes from Araneus ventricosus, assembly GCA_013235015.1. Taxonomy (NCBI): domain Eukaryota; kingdom Metazoa; phylum Arthropoda; class Arachnida; order Araneae; family Araneidae; genus Araneus; species Araneus ventricosus. The sequence continues at coordinate 94,342 of BGPR01004676.1, read as the reverse complement.
GATCGGAATTGTAAAAACTGTTATTTAGATTAAAATACATATCTCGCTTTCTAATTCTCCTATAGAGACCAAATTTACTTTATATGACTCAGTTTTGAGGCCACAATAAGATCCTGAAGGAAATTTGAAATTATTTTTAATTTTCATTTTTCATGAATTTCGATCGGAATTCTAAAAACTGTTACTTAGATAAAAAAAAAATCCATATATCACTTTCTAAATATCCTATGGAGACCAGGTTTGCCTTATGTGGCTCAGCTTTGATCCTCAATTCACATGTTAAACTAATTTTGAAGATATCTTTAAATCTCATCTTTCGTGGATTTCGACAGGAATTGTAAAAAGTGTCATTTAGATTAAAACTTATATTTCCCGATCTAATTATCTTTTATGTCAAGGTTTTCTTTAGATGGCTCAGTTCGAAACCGGCAATCACATCCGGAAAGAATTCTGAGTATATCTCGAAATTTTATTTTTCGTCAATTTCGTTCTAAATTGTAAAAAAAAAAAAAATGTAATTTATATTAATGTTTCAATATATCGAGTGATTTTTTTCTAACTAATATACTCTATTTTTTCTAACTAATATACTTTAATGTTATGAAAGTTCTCAAACGACATCGATTTCGCGGTAGAAATTAATTCCAAGAATGATTACTTCGCGGGAAGGTTCTGTGCGTTTATCTAAACCGCAATTTCATCCAACGCGAATCGCTCTATTTCATAGTTTATACACACGTTCTGAGTCTCCAAGGCCCAAACACGAAGGATGAAACAAAGTTACGATCGTCGGCAAGTCATAAAGTCGTCGGTTACTCGCGAGGAGCACTAGGCCCCGCGGCTTAAAGCGAATATTAACGGTAATCGACATTTTCCCACTCTCGTCGGTGGTGGATCTGAAATATTAAGGGACATAGGACTCTTAAACCTCGAAAATTTGAGAGAAACTGTCAAATTCTATCCATTATATCTCTGAAACAATGCAATTCACAAACTCCCTTTTTTTCTAGAAAAATATCTGTTCTTTCTCTTATTTTACACACATTTTCAAATCTTTATATTGGTATGTGTTTTCTTGAGAAAGTAAGAAATATGGGTATAATTTTTGGAGAACAATCAGATAGTCATCTTACGTGCATGATTACGGATAAAATATTTGTCTAAACACAATATTTTGGGTATCAAAGTCATCCAAACAGTCTGTTTAAGAAACTGAACCTCGATTTATTAACATTTAAATTTAATTTCTGTTTTATATACCAATTTAAAATAAAAATGTTAGAAATTGTTAAACTTTCAACTTTTCTAACCCCAAAAAAATTTCTTTTGTGGAAATATGTATAAAAATGTGATTCAATTTGTAGAAAATTTCACGATGCATAATTCTGTGATGCAAATTCTGTGTTTTATGCAAAAATATTCAATAGTTCTTGAGATATCGTGCGCGCAATATCAAAAAACACATTTTGAGATATAGCGCTTTAAAGTTATATCCATATTCAATGTTTATGTTGAATAGCTGATACATTGTCCTTCATAACTTTCATAATTATAGGAATTTTTTAACATTTGTTAAAAAATATTTGTTTAAATTGTTCAGAAAAGACAGGGAAATAATATATATACTTTTTTCATAAAATTGAAAATTTTCGAGGTTTAACAGTTGTATGTCCCCTTAAAAGTAATTTTCCAAGTATTGATGAGGGGCTGATACCTATGAATGCTATTTACTTCTTTCGAATAAATTTTCAAGTGACCTATGCTTTGATTTTCATTGAAAGGATTTATAGAATCATTCTGAATTAACTGAATGCAGTTTTGTACAATCCATCAAAAAAGCATCCGAACTTCACGATTCTTATTGCTCGCAATCTGCAAGTGTTAAAATAAATAATAATGTGCCATTGATTTAGTCCTATTGAAGTCCTATAAAGTATTATTGAGTCGTATTTATATACATGCAAATCGCTTTCGCGTCAGGGGACATCTTCATATTTATCTTCATATGATCTTCAAATTTTCCCAATAGCAACCATCTGTTTTTCTTTGTTCCAACGATTCCTTACATTAAGGTCCTTATTCACCAATTCAATAACACTCGGATTAAGCTTCGAATCAGTGTTAATCCATTGATCATATTAATATCTGTATTCGAACGAAAATCCCGAGATCACCGCCTATTTTAACACCCTGTTTTGATCCCCAGAAATCGGAGGATTAATAGTGACAATCCGCGGATTTTCGTTTTACGCATGCGCATTTCTCTTCTACCTTCTATCAAAACAAACATGGTAGACGATGGATTGTCGTATTTAGACGATATTGAATGTTTATAAATTTTAGAAATAATCGAAAGAAGGAAAAGATCTGTGCATCCATATAGAGCAGATGATTTGGACTGTATGAACAATGTAGCCTTTCGATCGCGTTATCGTTTAAATAAAGATACAGGCGAATCCAGTCTTAAAAATCTGAAATCTCCTATTAGATTGATTTTTATTGCCCTTCCTTTTCAGATTTTTAGAGTACGTAATCGATCGCTTCGCATTTCTTCTTGAAACTCCGGGAAAAACTGTTGAACATGGCAGTTAATTCCGCCCAGGCGCTTGTCTTGTCTTTATTAGTTGTTGCATCTGTTTTTTCATTTTCAATTACTGATTTCAATTTATCTAAGGAGAGGAGAAAAGCCTCGGCTTTTATTTCTGTAAAATTCTTCCTTTTACGATCCATATTATTGCAACAAGAATAAAACGACAGACTCAAATTACGGCGTTAGTTGATCAAAACACACGAGATAATGTTTATATTATGTCTCTGTCATCGATTGAAGCGGAACGAAAAATTTCGGCGGATATCGTTCATTGACCAATCAAAACGTAGCTTACATTTTTCTACCAGTTAAGACATGGATCAAGTAATCCGTTGATGGAGAATACCGAAGGACTTTGATCCAGTGTTAGAATTGATTCTCGGATTTGCTGATTCGCGATTTAATCCTGGATCAATCAAGTTTGGTGAATACGGCCCTAAGAACCTTCTGAGTATAAAACTTTAATTCATATAAGGGAAAAGAAAGGGAGATATGTAGAAAATAGATTATTCTTATAACTGTTTCCTTTACTTTTTACATTTCATTAGATGATTCAATGACTTAACCCAAGTTCTTTCAGCAGCTCTTAAAATGACATACACCTAAAGATATGAGCGAAAACGTTTGCAAAATTTAAATTCAAAATTGCATAAGTTTATTTATATGTTCATTTATTGAAATAAAATTCAGAAATAGCTATCAAAGTTTAATATTAATGTAAGTTCTTTATATCCATCTCCCTATCCATAAATAAGCCTGAAATATACCAATTTAAAAGTTATCTTCTATATTTTCGGTATATAAAACCAAATTTACAAAAACCAATTATTTGTGATTTCGCTATATTTTTATTTATATGTTGTTTAGATTTTTAAAAAACTCGAATTCTCTTTCTGTGAAATAAAAATATTTCATCAGTAATTTTTGAGTAACTGAAATATGAAAATTGAGTGATTCTTCTGAAAAACTTCTTTATATATGAAATATAATGTTCATAACAATGATTTCATCCAAAGAAAAATAATATTGGTTGCGAAAATTGCGGCATTTACATTCAATCGCTCTCTTAGTAGCAAGAATCAGAATAAGAAAGTGGACTTATACATCTTTAAATTTTTTATTTCACTTTTAAATATGACACTACGTTAAAATCAAATTCAAGTATTTAAACCATTTTTAGATTTGTTATTTTACTTTATTCGTTTATATTTTTACTTACTCTCACTTTTATAACCGTATTTATTCGAACATTGTTCAACCGATTTTCCAAAAGTAGTTTTTATAATTATTTTATAAACCAAGAATTTTTCATAACTTTCCTCAACACTAATTACTTGGGTATGCATAAAAACTATTTCTTCGGGATGCTAGCAAAAATAATTTTTTTGTTGATTTGATCGTTTAATTTTTTTCTGCTTTTTTGAACATAATTATTTTGAAAAGAAATATTATCAATCTAAAGCCGTATTCAAAGATCTACTTTAGTTTCTGATTCATTTTAGTGATGCTTTTGTAGATACATTTGTTAAATTGCAACGCCAACCCGCCTTTCACTTCGAAAAAATGAAAATGGCGGTATTCTGAGACATTTAGAATTTTTCTGTATGTCTTCAGAACTACTAAACCAAAATGACTGATTTTATGCCCAGTGGTATTTCCTTTATTGCTTTTTCGATTGGCATCAAACATTTTATGTATTACTTTTCAAAAATTTTAAAATATAAATTTAATAATTAATTAAAGTCAAAAAATAGTGCTTTAAATTTGATAAAATGCTCATTTTTGATATATGTTATGTAAAAGTTTAATGTAAAGCAAGAATAATTGTAATCGATCCATTATCTGGAGATATATGAATTTAGTTAAATAAATCATTCAGTGATAATTAAGCTGTGAAAGTTTTAAAATAATGCATTATCAACGATAGTATACCTTAAACTTTAATACTTTAAATTTTCAGAACTCCAGCGCACGAGGAAGTGAGTGAAAAATCAATTACAAAATTACAACATTACAAACATTAACCAAGTCAAGTAAATAAGTAAATGCCGCGGTGGCCTAATGGTGAGGTCTCGGCTTCGGAGCCGGAGGGTTCCACGTTCAAAACCCGATTCCACCGAACCTGTTGCACGCTAAATTACACGTAGGGGGCGAAACGTCCTCCGGCTGATGTGGTGCGGATGTTTGGAAAGGTGGGTGCCAGCTCAGGTGTCCTCCTCGTCATCTGACCACGGTTGAAAATTAATAAGTCCGTCAGAAAATAACCCTCGCGTTGCTTCAAAACTGGACTTTAGTGCAAGTAAAACTTTATATATATATATATATTCTGCATATTTTCTAGATCTTGAAATTAAAATAGTTGATAGTAAATTAAGCACTGAGATTTATGATAAAAGAAACACTTTTTAGTTCAATATAAACAAGTTACCTTATTGGAATAGCAATATTAGTCGTCAAATTTATAGAAATATCGTCTTAAATTATATTCATAGAAGCACTATTTTAGATACAGACAGATTAAAACAGCAGTCGTATACTGATACATTTCTTGAAAATGCTATGCGATATGATAAATTTCATGTATACTTATGTTAATAAGAAATATTTAACACCATTAAATTAATAGTCTTTCAGATTTATTTTTGATGTGAACATATATAATGGGATTAACAAAGATATTAATAATTAACTTCATGGGTAGATGGCGCCTCTAGATTAAGAATAAGATTGCATCATATATTCATTTATTATTTTTCTCTACATTTCCAAAATAATATATATTATTATGAAAGGTTAAATTTAAATTTATAGCTAATTTTTAATGTGTTTTATTTTAGTATTAAAAGTTAATTTAGAAATAATATTTTAACTCTAAATGAGGAACTGTCTTTAGGATAATTCTCAAGTCATAACAATAATTAAGACTATTAAATTAGTATTTTATAAGTTATATACTTTATTGTTTCCAATCTTGAAAGATTTTGGGGATTTATTCCCCTATTTTTTCGTTTTTCCAACAACTGGCTATCGCAGAGGGTTGGCGCCAAAAAATCTAGATTAATGCGACACATATCGGTTCCCAAGACTGATTGGCATTTGATTGTTGGAATTCTAATTCTGGGTTGTCTTTTTCATAGTAGTAATAGTATATAATCAAACCATCTTTTGAATTTCATTTGTATGATTATTGATAAGGTAATTTAATTTGAATTTTTAGAGTAGAGAGTTTTGTAGGCGCGTGGAAGTAATTAGAATATTCTTTTAGTAACAAATATGCCAAAACGAGAGATTTAATATACCTCCAGAGCGGGAAATAAAATGAAACTTGAGTTTAAGAAAAGCGATTTTTGGAATACATTAATATTGTACTAAGATTTTAAAATATATAGAATAAAATATATAAAAATATATTAGAATTTAAAGCAAAATTAAGTGAGATTATCTATCCTATTAAAATTCGAAGGTAAACAAACGTATGTATGTATGTATGTATGTATGTATGTCCTTCTATCTTCTCACGAACCGCCGAACGGAGAAGCGCGCGGAAGGTACCAAAAGATGGGGAATAATCCAAGGAATCCATTTCGGCCATTTAAATATCGAAATTTTAATTAGTGAAAAAGATATTAATTAAAAACTAACTCACAACAATACTTTTCATTGTTTCGGATACTTTATAACAATACTTTTCATTGTTACAGCGGAAATCAAAATTTATTTTATTGTTGAAGTCGTTTACTTTAAAGAACATTGTTACAACAACAATAAAAAAGTGACGCTGACAGAAATAAAAAAAAATGTATTGTTGAAAGTGTATAAATTCTTTTTTTATCCCGTGATATAACGTCCAACAAAATCATTTTAGCGAAATTAAAAGGGGCGTTTTGTTTCTGTAAAGTTATGGGCCGAAAGATGTAGATTAGTTATGTTAGTGATTTTAATCATTATTCATTGATTTGATCAAGTTTAAATATTTGTAGAAGCTTCTATTTTAAGCTGATATTTGGAAGTTACTATTTTTGCTTTGTTCAATTCTCGCTTTTTCCGATGCCTAAAAGAAAAAGAGGAATTACAGGGGATGTTGCCAGTAGACGGGAGGCAATTAGAAAACGTGAAAGGAGAGTTGTTGAAACTGAAGAAGAAAGAAGCCGCCGATTGTCAACTATGGCACAACGTGTGCAGGACAGAAGAGCGGAAGAAACAGAAGAACAAAGAAATAGCCGATTGTCAGACATGGCACAGCGTGGGCAGGAGAGAAGAGCCGAAGAAACAGAAGAACAAAGAAATAGCCGATTGTCAGACATGGCATGACGTAGCCAGCAGAGAAGAGCCGAAGAAACAGAAGAACAAAGAAAAGGGAATACGTTTTGGGGGGAACGTAATGTTTACGTTAGCGACAATATATGTAAAAAAAATAAATCGGAGGCGGGCATATGAAAATTAGTAATAAAAAGAGTAGATTTGAAAGAATATTTACATTTCTTGGAGAAAGTAAGTGACAATATTTGTTGAAAAAAAAAAACGGAGCCGGGCATATGAAAAAATATGGATCCGAAGGCCTCACGTGATCTCACTTCTCTCCGCCCGAGAATATCCCATTATTCAAGATTGCACGTGCAACGCCGGGTCATGCAGCTAGTATATATATATATAAGTCAATCTAGAATTATTTCGCTGTTTTGATCAAAATGACTCCAAATGTACTAGTAACGCAAAATCAGGCAGCCGTCAAAGAGTCTCTTCGAGGAAAAAGTTTAAGTATCTTAACTTATAAAACATATGGGAGGAGATTTATTGCTATGAGTTGTCCTTGAGTCGGTATTAAAGGACGCATTATTTATGGCAATAGCTTGAAAAAAAAGGTTCAGTATCTGCGTCGACATGATTAACGTGACCTCTCCCATTTCGTACGAAACAAGTGACATTTTTTATTTGTTTCCTGGGAACTATACATTAATGGAATTAAATGTCCAGCATTATAAAGCATTTTTTCTTGTGCAGCATCAAAGAGAACTCTGAAGGTCAAACTTAAGCAATAACTCATATTTATGCATTTTTCAAGAAGCAAAGTTTTATATTTATTTGCACGTATTATTCAATCCTTTTTTTAATTTTTCTCCATTTCATTTTCTTTAGGAGCCTGCCAAATATTTTACCTCCCTTATTTAGTTAATTTAATTTATTTAGTTAAAATAAGTAGTGAAACTTCACAAAAGAACAGAGGAATTAGTCTTTTAAAAAACTTAATGAGACTGAGGCTAGATATATGAGTTGATGGCTTTTTTGGATCCCAGAATTAAAAAATACGATGAATACACTCGCGGAACTCGTCTCTTTTTTTGGAAATTTGTAGAATGTTAATTATTAATTTCAGTTAGTTTAATTACGTTAACGGCTCGTTTCTAAGTAACACGAATGCTATTTTGGGAATAGCCTCCTAATTTGATCTGCGGTCAGATGACGATGAGGACGCCTGGGCTGGCGCTCCCCTCTCCAAGCTTCCGCGCCAAGGGTTTGGTCCTCTGCGTATGATTTAGCTTGCTACAGGTCGATGGCGTATCTGCAATGGAATCGGGATTTAAACCTAGAGGCCTCGACAGTCAAGAGGCGGAAACTTTACCACTAGGCCACCGCGGCCAGATTAATTTTAGAGTAAATATTTATTCTATCGTTACAAATAGTTTCTTCCATTTGCCACCACTTTACTCTGCATAGACCAACAACTAGTATAGTTTCACAGGTACTTACGTATTAACGCCACCGAGGCTACAGATTGGCGGTAATGCGCCAATAAAGAGCAATCTTGTTTACAAAAACCGCAAAATTGGCGGCACTTAAAAACCGCCAAATCTGTAGCTGCGGTGACGTTGGCGGCACTTAAAAACCGCCAAATTGGCGTTAATACGTAAGTACAAAAACCGCCAAATTGGCGGCACTTAAAAACCGCCAAATTGGCGCCACTTAAAAACCGCCGAATTGGCACCACTTAAAAACCGCCAAATTGGCGTTAATACGTAAGTACAAAAACCGCCAAATTTGACGGCACTTAAAAACCGCCAAATCTGTAGCCTCGGTGGCGTTAATACGTAAGTACCGTTTCACATATAAGGTCTGTGAAGCTGGTTTACTATTGCATCATTTGGTTAGTTCTTTCCGTCATGATATCGCTTGGAAAAAGTGTTAACCTGCTTAACAAAACTATGCAAACAATTCTGCGAATTGCTCTCATTTTATATTACTTTGATTTAAGAGGCCGAGATGGATTAGTGACGGGGGGGGCGAGCTCCATGGCAGTTCAAATTCTGCAGAAGCTATGTCACTGCCTGTTCAATATTGTTCAAAACCTTTAATGTTGCTTTCCTGCAATGTTAGTCCTATTGTTGGGAAGAGAGATTGTAAAAGAAAGACAGAAGAAAGCATTACAAACTATGTTCTTAGAAATTTGTAAAATTTATAACAAAGCATAGATATTACTGTTATAATATCCCAGATCTGTCTCCCACTGATCCGGTAACGCTCTGACGTCACCAGCAATAAAATTCGTGCCATAGCACTGCGAGACGTTAAACAGCATTATTTCATTGTTCGAGCACCTAAATTTCAGTCATTTTAAATTTATAAAAGTAATTGTCGCCCTAATTTCAAATTTAATAGCTTTAAAATAGTGAAATAAAATTTTCTATCGACTGATATAAAATTTATCTCGCTATGATCAATAGGTCCCGCGAAATTTTAAATTGTATTAATCATAAATTTCAATTTTTCCGTTTTTTAATAAAAAGTAGTAAATTACGTCAGTGGTATATCACGCTCGTTATATAGTTTGGACGTCAAATTGTATCTGATTATTTATTGCAAACGTTATGATATAATTTGATAATATTTTTGGCACCGTTAAAATTTACACAAAGACATCTGAAGTACAAGGAATATTGTTAAACAACGAAAAATACTTCACACGGAATGTTGTTAAACAAGAGGTTTTTTGAATAAAGAAATATGTAAATAATATGTAAATTAGAAAATATTTCCTGTCATAAAACATCTGTTTATTTATTTGTTTTCAATCAATGTTAAACATTTCTCTCGCATATATATCTATATAAACACGTCAAATTTGACGGGAAATCTCTCGAAAGAAGAGGCAATTTGCACCCTTCATATCATGACGGGTGATTTTCCAGTATTTGAAATAATCCCCATATTCCAAGAAAATAAGTTTGAAAGTAAATCCTGCGAGAAAATTTAAGGTGTATAATTATGTACCTCAGAGGTAAACTGTTCCAAGTCTAATTTCTCTAATTTTAATGTTTTTGGCGCATTTGAATTGTCCCGACCGCAATTTCAGGTGGGCAAAATGCCATAGCTAACTAACTAATACTACCGCCTGCTTCAACACCTAAGATCATGGCGGTAACTTACCGGTTCGGATGGGCAGTCGTAGACCGGTGCTATCAACAACACGCCCACGGCCCCGCACCAGAAGATGAAGCCCCAACAACTCTAAACAAGCTAACTGCCTCACGCATATCCACTCACCAGAGCCGCCACGCGACATCCCAACCAATGCCCAGACCACATACTGACAATTTTTAAAAAATACAGAATATTACAAAATAATGAATGAAAACAGTCTCTAAAAGAACAGCCCTTAAAAAGTCAACAATAAATGTCCGATTCCTTAGCAGTCCTTCATCGGAAGCAGAGCGAGATCGATGATTAGCACAGAAAATTGGCTGCATTTATTTAAATCCTTGGTTTTCCATACATACTTCAAAGTTTAGCGCAGGATCAAGTATTTTCAAAGAGGCATGAAAACAATTCCATATAAAAGAATGTCTTGTATGAATTTAAACATAGAAGAAAAAGTCGCCAATTTTGGCGTCTATGCGTCCCATGCATAGATACTAAGTGACTGTTAAAGGAATTTGGCCAAGATTCCAAGTTTGCTGACTATCAATAAGAGATATAAAGAGAAGTGAGAAATTAGGCGATGTTCCTGAAACCTAATGTGGAATTAAGAACCCGGAGGTCCATTAATAAGAGTGTCATCTTCTCAAATGAATTTGACCAGGATATTTAATTTGATCTTTGATGAACATTTTTAAGAGTGCCTTTTCTCCATAGGAGTAGAAAGTGTCATAGCTACAAGTCGAGAAGAACAAAAGATTGTCGCCGTCAAAAAATTAATTGAGCATTGAGAAGCATTGGATTCTGTAAGTTCTTTTGGCTTTCCTGTAAAATGCTAAAATTGTTACACAAGATAGTTTACATTTGACATGCATAATTATAAGTGACGTGGCCTAAGAGTAAGTTTTCAGCTTTGGGGCCGGAGGTTTCCAGAGTCGAAACCCGATTCCACTGAAGATCCGTCGTATATTGTGCCAGTTGCACGTTAAATCGTACGTTGGGGACAAAACGTCCTCCAGTTGGTGTGGTGCGAAAGTTTGGAGAGGGAGAGCCAGCTCTAGCGTCGTCCTTGTCATCTGACTGAGGCTCAAAATGACGAGGTCCGTCCCAAAATAGGACTAGTGTTGCTTCAAAACAGGACTTTAAGATTACTAAACTACAAAATTATAACAACAACAAATGCATATTTTCACATTTTGGTTATGATTTTTAGCCAGACAAACTGTCGATTAGTAGAAAATATACTTTTAATCGATTGTTTCAACTAAGTAACTCAATAAATGATACTAAAAGTGAGGCCTTGAATAATGATGGTGAAGAATAATTAAATTCAATGCAAAATTTAAGAAATTCGTTTTCCTGTTTTTTTTTTAAATTTTTATTGTGTTTTTATTTTATTATATTTATTTATTTTTGCTTTATATATTTTGCAGTATAAGATGTAAATTTTTTTGGATTTTTTTCGAAAATACAGCCCAAATTCTTGCCTAATCAGTTCGACTATTAAAATGAATGTTTTCGTTTAATAATGTACTTCAACGACGACAAGATTTTCAAATAGTTTTCAGTTTATTTTTTACTGTATAGTAATTTGCCTCCTCAATTTACAACTGCATTAATAATTACAAATGTAAGATAAAACTACATACTAATGTAAGCAAGCGGGAATGTCTTCTGTTTTTTTAATCATCACATCCGCATCAGTCAATATTTTTAAAAACATGCAAAATAAAACTGCATACTAATGTAAGCAAGCGGGAATGTCTTCTGTTTTTGTAATCATCACATCCGCATCAGTCAATATTTTTAAAAACATTCATACTAGTAGTTATGTGAACATTAGATCTCGCGTCCAAAGAAAAGCCCTCCCCCAAAGAGAAAAATCTGAGATCTGCGCCTCATTGCATGGATTAAAAGTTTAGCGATTTTTTTAATGCGTATTGTTTATACATGTCTCTTCTTTTATTAGTACAGTACAGTTTCGATAATTCGAGGTGGACGGGACCTGGCCTACCTCGAACTATCGAAAACTCGAATTATCGAAATCATAAAATTTAATAAATAAATAAATGGAAATAAAAGCAATTTTTAAATTCCAGTGTAGTATATTTAAATGAAGAATGTACTTGCATATTATTACATTACTGCTGATAGCAAAAGGTTAATTATATCTTAAAATAATTGTCAATTGTTTTTTGTTTAAACACATTGCTCCTATATATCGATCTTATATATATCCCGTTTTCTGGCATGGGCATTTCTGCACGTGGTTTCGGGGTGCGCAGTGGACATATGACCCGTCGAACAACAATAAAAACCAGATGTAGTAATTCTTTCAAGTGTTGGTCATTATTTGGGAGCTAAACCGATTTTTTCACTAACTCGGATTTATAGAAGACTCGAACAATCGAGACTCGAATTATCGAGAATCTACTATATTCACAAAATTGCAATTAAATGCCTGCTTTTATCAGTATTAACAAAATTACAATTGTCTCGCCATTACCAAAAAGATTCAGAGGCTTTAATGGTACCAAACTTGACACTGGTTCGCCAAGCATTGAAACAATTTAAACGGGCATCATCTTGAAAAGGAATCGAAAAATAAAACGACTTACATATATGTCGTTTGAAATGACCTCAAGCAACATTCCATTCAAATTCGATGAAAATCGAACGACGCGTTTGGTCGTGACTGCGTAACAAGCAAATTTACAGGCAAACAGACGAAATGTCAGTTAGTAAATTTCAGTTAAAACAGGACCTGACTTCGCGAGGTCAATAACCCTTCGCATCCCAGGGAATCATCTTAGGTGCCATTCTAGACAAGATATCATATTGTTGCAAAAATTTAATGTCGTTTTCCTGCCTCACTAGTCTGATGTTTGAGAAAAGTGTTTTACAGGGGTAAATATGGGATGGCCGGGCCTGGACCTCTGACCTTGGCGACAAATCGATGATTCCAGAAAATGCGACCATTTTCTCGATATCTCTATTAGGAAAGAAAATATGCGAAATGTACGAGAAAACTCCATGTGACGTCACGGTCTGTCGGGGAGAGTATATGAAGGCCGCGATTGCATCACAGAGCTGTGTGTTGATCCACTGGAACGATTTTGGAATTTCCTCTGCAGTGTGAGCTAGGAAGCTGGTGAGCTGAGTGCTATTGAAAGAGCTGTTATTGTCGTTATTAGTGATTTGCTGACTGTTTGTGTTGCTAAATCTCAAAGTTCTGAACTGTTATTACCTGTGAATTGTTGTCGGTTTACGTTGCTAATCTGCGCAAGATCTATTGTTTCCTGTTACCTGTGCAACGTGTTTTCCTGCATATTTGCGAATAAACCTTCATTATCCATTATCCTGCGTGTTGGAATGTTTACACCATACACCCACAGAAAGATTTTTGTAACAATATTGACATTTACTGATTTCTATAGTTTTTAATGCCTATGCAGTTGGAAGAAACCGCAGATTTGATTGTTTATTTTTTTGATTTAGTCGTTAATTTTTCTGGAAAAATAAACTTGCACAATTATATTTTTCGTGCCTCGAGACACTTAAATGAGCCTTTATATTCAGTGAATAATTACGAATCTAATTACTTTTCAGAGTTCAAATGATTAATTATCACAAAAGGATAGTTACGTGCTTTATACCCTTTGATAAGCAGAGTCGGTGCGGGTAATAAAAAGAGGATATATCTCTTTTGCGGTCTACCATGCTTATTGTTCAAAAACGCGAATTCTCATTTCCCGATTTATGTAAAGATATAAATTTTGTAGAAAATATTACCTTTGACCTTTATATTCACATACAGCCATCGCAAATCTTGACTTTAACATAAGTTGGAATACAGAACAGAACGCCGTCCCTTACCCCCGTACCCGTGACCAGACCGGTCACTGAACGGTTTGATGGGCAAGACACGGGAATTTTATTTAAGGAAACAATATAAACAAAAAGAAGGAAATACACATACACTATGTACAGCACAGGCATTTTCACTTTTACACTATTAGTTCGTAATAGTCTTCTTTTCTTTGGATGTTGAAATACCTTTCTTTTATTTGGAGGTGGAATGTCCGGTGATTAAGCTACTTAGTTCAGCTCGCTGGGATGTTGAAGGCTAGGGAGACCTGAAAAGATCTCTGTTTTCGCTAATGAATTTGATGATCCCACGAATTTTCTGCCTGGAGACGAAGTTATTGGCGACCCTTTTCAACCATTCTTGTTCGAAGTTTGGCGCTGGCTTCCTCATATGCCAAGACACTGTATAGATACACTCCGTGGCATAGTGAAGTGCCGTGCCAATTCCACCACAACTGCAATAGTCGCTGTCAGACAGGTGAAATCTTTTGAGGTAGGCAGGGAAAGGTCCATGTTGAGAGACGAAGATAACATCCTCTCTAATCCAGTTAGTCAAGTTGGAAGTCAAGTTCAAGTTAGTAAGTTGGAATACATGAAGAATAAATTGAATACGTAGAAAGCTTTTTCAGAACATATTTTCTTAAAAATCTAAGTGTAAACAGTTTCTTTTGTTTCCTGCAGCAACGAAGCTTTCCTCAAAATCAATCTCAATTTTAATTTAATCCAAATTTTTTAAAAAAAACCATTATTTTACTCAATCTCGCTTTTTTTATTTCCGGTACTGGTTACATTTGTGTATTATGCGAAATCAAGTAAAAAGCTAATTGTATGTATTAAACTCATTGGATAAACTAACTGAAAGCGAATCGAACGAAAGAAAAGAATACGTTTTTTTCTTTTTATGTTATTATGAATATTATTATCATAATTATCCACAGCAATTGAACCGACCTGATAAATTTCTTAATAATATTAAACATCTCTAAGAGGATAACTAAGACTAGATTCTCTTAAACTGGATAGAATTCGGAAAATGGAAGTAAGAAATATTCCTGTTGGTCGCATGGAAGATGAATTGACGGCAATAATTCAATCTTTAGTGACATTAATTGGATTGCAAGCGCCTTGCCACTCGAAAGCAGAATTAAGTTTGCCCAGCTAGAAAGAAAAGAAATTATACATTTTTATTCCATTACGCTTCGCAGTGACTTCAATAATTTAATTTAGCCCTGTATAGCTCTTGCTTTATTATGCCTCTTGACATTATTTTGCTCTCCAATAGTTTTCATGCCTGTATTATTAAAGAAAAATTGGATTTAGCTGTTTTGGTACTACCTTTATCCGTCTGCACCTGACTAGAGACCCAAGTGTCTTAAACAACCAACAAATAAAGTAAATGAATCGAGAATAATGCTCTGAAATCCACATACCGTGTGAATCGAAATGAATTGTTGGGTCGTGCATGGTAATTAAGACTCGTAATTAACTGATATATGAATTATGTCGATATTAAGTCATGAAAAGTAGTGTTGTTTTGCTTACTTTCAAGTAAACTATCAAGAATAAATATAGCTGAACTCATATGTTTCCTCACTGAAAATGAGAACCTCATAAAACAATCACTGGAGGCAGCCGGTTCATCCAACTCCGACCCAGATTTCTCTACTTCACCAAACCTAAGACTTATGGACTAAGACCCTCTAGAGGTTCAATACCTACGACAATAATCAGTCCTCCTGCAAGTGTATAGATGCAGATAACTTTTGGGATTTGTTTTAAAATTGATTTTGCTTCGCGAGTCTTTCTTTTCATATGTAAACACACATTTTTAATCTTTTTTATAATTTTCATATGCTTTCGTCGATGTTAAAACACTGTATGTAACACTTTTTTTCTTCTTTTTTTTATTCAATAAAATTTTTACGCACACTCATCCAAACTGCAAACCGGAGATTTTTTGTCTCTGGAGTCAGGGGTGTGTCGTAGTGTAAAGTAAAGTAAAGTGTTGCTTTGCTAATACTGAAATTATATTTTCAAATGAAACAGTGCAACACTCCTTAAAACAAACTATGAATTAATTTTGTATAACAGGTGTTACCGTTCGGACTGGTTCGGGGATTGAATAGACTTTAATTAAGACGCCACGAACAGAAATTTATTTACGCCTGTTATTTACAAGTATTTATAGTTGATAAAAGTAAAAACAATCTATTATTTAATAGACTACTACAGTTCAAACCAGCCTACTCATAGAGCACGAGAAAATTTGAAAATACTACGCCGCAAATTAGCTTAGATTCTCGGCCAAATGCAGCAGTTTCATCTCCGTCAAAACACCGTTGACAGAGTGTCACGCTTACTCAATGAAAGCCCAAAAGCAACTGAATTGATAGGTTCTTAAAGCCCCCGCCAGGGGGCTTATCTCCTATCCGGCAGTTGACTGATGATGAGAGACCTTTGAGGAAAATGTCCTTGTCTGGCTGGAAGTGGAGGAGGGATGAGACGAGAGAGATAAGGAGTGCAGCCCGCTGAGGAACAGAGGAGACCTCCAGTCGAATAAAACACTTTGAAGAGGATGCACTAGGGATTTTCAGAAGTGAGAGTTCGTCATAACTATCTGGTTGTGAAGCAGAGGCGAGAATGAAGGAGAAAGGGCGGAGCCAGCATATATGGTGGAACTGGAACTGGTGGAGAAACCAATCAGAGTGGAGAAAAAGAACGGTGGGCGAGTCGGGAAGGTGTTAGTTTTATGAGAGAGTGGAAAAAGGGCCGAGAAGGAGATTTTAGGGCGAAGTTTTAAAAAGTTGAAGAAGGAGATTAAATTTTTCAAGATCATTTTTGGCTAAAATAAACTTTTCACTAATCTGTATGATGTTGTGAATCTTTTTAGAGTGTCGTTTATAATTTTAATCGCATTTAAATTTCGCTCGAAGTCAAAAAAATCTTGGAGGTTTGTATGTCAGACTGGAGATGGCTTCAGGAATATGTTTCGGTATTTCTAGATTGAATCCAGTATGAAGGCACTGAGCGATCCAATCAGCGTGAAGCGTAGAGTCACTTTTCAGGCGAGGAGGGGAGTGGAGAGGTCTTGACTGATAAGCGATTGCAGAAAGGCTTTTTATACTCTCTCGGAAGACTTCCTAACCTTCTGAAAAAGAGAAGAAATTTCGCAGTGCCAACTTGCCAGATTTGTCGCCAAACCCTCGCCAGGAAGCCAAAATACGTTCAGTTTACAGAATTCGTAACGCAGGAAAAACTTGATAATTATTTCTATGCATCTACAAACGAAAATAAAAATTAGCACAATGAGATGGGAATATTTAGCAAAAATTGCATGAAATCAGGGAAGGAATTTTGAGACATCCTATACTTGTCAATTGTTTATTTATTTAAAGAAAAGCACACTACAGAGAAAACTCCATTTACAGAATACTATACACTCTGTCCCAAAAGTTTATAGACTCTACTAAATTATATTTTTTAACAAAACGGAAAGGCATACAAACACCAATTACAAATATGTTTATTCAAACCATATGCGACTTGCATTCAACGAAATATTTAGAAAAAATAACATTTTGTATTTGAATTATAAAACAAAATGGAAATATTAGGTGTCCCAAAAGTTTATAGAATATATGACATTTCAACAAAAGGTGCTCAATACAATGTTCTTCATAGTTTAAAGTCTTTCCATTTCTCAGTATGACACTGTATACACGTTTTTCCATCGACATAATTAAGGTTTGTAATATCTCTGGTTCCAAGTTGTACCATAAACTTTCAATGGCTGTCTTCAAGGCATTCATTAAATAAAATTGCCTTCCATTCTCATATACCTTCCGAGACATAATGCCCCACATATTTTCAATTGGGTTTAGATCAGGGCTCATCAGTGGCCACTCAAGAACAGTAACATTTTTCGAGTTTAAATATTTTTTCGTAGCATTGGAGGTATGGATGGGAGCATCATCTTGCTGATATTACCAATTTCGTCCCCCTATGTTTTCTGCAAATGGCATAAGATGATTTTCTAGTGTTTCTATGTATTTAGGAGAATTCTGTCGGCCATCTAAAAAGGCCATACCCACTTGACCGTTGAAACTGAAAGCCGCCCACACCATCACAGATCCACCACCACTTTGCCTACTGAAAAAGCTCCTGGGTTCTTTTTATAAATCATGCCAATATTTTACATTCCCGTCAGGTCCATCGAGGTTCCATTTTTTTTTCATCACTGAAAAGGACAGCTATCCATTTATCATCATATGACACATGATTACGAGCCCATTGTAATCTCTTACTAATGTGAAGCTTTGAGAGTGGTAATCGGCGAGCCATTTTTGCGTGGATCATAAAACCAGATTCTATAATTCATCTATGAACAGTGTTCTTGGAGATTTGCAACCGGGAAGCCCCAGTAATTTCGCGAACCGACATTTTCTGACTTGAAAGCCATTCTTTGTATCCGTCTATCACTGCGAATATCCGTCACACGTGGTCTTCCCGAACGAGGTTTTGGCTCATATGGCGTCTTACGAGTTACTACACGATAAATCATGCTTTTAGAACGATTTAAAAGTTTCAATATTTCCTTAACAGTCTTACAGAGCAATTTCAAATATAGAATTTTACTCACTTATTCATTAGAGAGCTTCTACGCTTTAGGCATCTTGAAACGCAGAACAAACGAACGCTTTCCTTTTCTTACAACGTATTTATTAGGCTCCAGAACGACATCATGATTACCGATACCATATTTACATAAAATTGCATTTGTCTATAAACTTTTGGGACAGGTTATTTCAGTTTATTCTACGATTTAAAAATTGGCATCAAATATACTGGCTAGAACTGCTGTTTTTCCAATTTAATAGACATAACATATCTATACAGTAAATTACATCGAAATACATCATA
>BGPR01004676.1:47536-75413 GCA_013235015.1 Araneus ventricosus | reverse complement strand
AGAATACACAAATCATAAAAATTTTGCAAACGCATATATAATTAAAAAACGAAAACACATAATCACAAAAACAATAAAACACTCTATGATTCTAAAAGTCGTATTTTTTAAAAAAATATAAAAAACCATTTCCAATGGTTAAAAAGTCAAAACACACAAGCACTGAATCCTCTAAAAACACACCAGGAGTTTAAATACACACCTGAGATAATAAAAAAAAAAAATTGCAACACGGCGCCAAAAACAGAGTACAAAAATTAAAACCTATAAAAAACATTTTAAAAAATGGTCAAATTCATAAGAACACTGAAAAACAAAACGCATAAAAATCTAAAAAGTTGTAAAAAGGGAAAATAAAACACATCATGTATTTAAAGCTGTAAACATTTAGATTTAAAAGCACCAAGAGACATATTAAAAATGTCAAGTTCATCAGAGAACTTGTTAAAAATTTTGTAAAATTTATATAACGATAACCTGTTAATATAATTAAATGTTGCATATACATTAATTTTCAGAAAAAATAGATATTAGCTGTCTTCAGCAGTTTTCTCAACCACTTATCAGTACTCGAGAATATTCAGCAAATCGCTTAGTATCGATATTTTCCTCGATGTTAAACAAAAATTTGGATTATTATCTTTTTGAATTTTGCTTAAATGTTTGGAAGCGATATAAGAAACGCATTTAATAACCCCGCTTTTAGTTTTGACTTTTATAAGCTCAAATCTTCTTAGGGTAGCGAAATCCAAAAAGACACTCCACATTACATTCTCTCCCCAAAGTATTTGTACAATTTTTTTCTGCAATTTTGAGAAATTTTCTTTCAAATGGATAGTTCACTAGATTTCTTCTACTAATCTAGGTAAATTTAAATGCAATTCTTCTGAATTTAATTTCCAAAAATTAAATTTTTATTTTAACAATTTTATGCCTCATTAATTTCGGTTTCCGCAGACTCTCGCCTGTCTCAGCATATCGAATTAGTTCTGGTTTTTAGGTTAGTTTTGACGCATCAGTGCACCCGCGCATGCGCTGCACTTGAGTTCTTCGTCTTTATGACGTTACTAGCCGCCTACGGCGACCAGCTGGTTCGCTAGTCTTTTATTAATAGTAATAAGGTAATTAAGGCTGACATTTTCAACAGTTCAATTTTTGTAAGCTGAAAGCAATAATCGCAATAAGGACAAAGAAATGAATTTAAAAACACAAACAGTGAACAGGTTAGTTAGTATAACTGAATTTTAATTCTTTATACACAAAACGAAAATGTACAGGATGTTTTTCAATATAATGAACTTTGAGTTAATCCCTTATATATAAGTGTTAAAAAATGATAAGTGAAAAGATTCTTTAAAAAATGGAAAAGATAATAAGTAATGAAAAATATGAAGGACAATAAATAAATTTCTCAGCTAAAAATAATTTACATATTAAAACTAATTAAAACTCAAAGTAACTAAATAAAGTTTTTTCTGTGAAAAAAAGAGAGAATTGACTATATTTTGTGACGCGCAGAACTAAATTCATGATGACCATTTAAATCTAGTCACAAAAAGATTAGTGGATTGAAATGCATGAAAAAAATCAAATCTTGAATAATTATTCTGTGCATAACAAAACAACAAACTATTCTAAAGCTATCTATTAGGCTTAATTAATCACCGATACTAACATTGTGGAAAAAATTTTGTAAAATTTAAGAAAAATTTAGGTGAGGAGAGAATTTTAAAACTTAAATAAAAAATGTTTAGAAATTACTGAGAAAATAGTATTAAATAAAATAAGAAAAAGCTAAATGAGAGTATTGGAAGAATTAAAATCTAATATTTCCTTTTAAGCATGCAAAAAAGGGAGGTAAAAAATGAAGTATTTGTTGACACTGACGAAGGCAAAATTCAACCGCGGCCCGAACTCAAAGTGCAGTGACGGAAGAAAGATATGCTACCGCTACGCTACCGAGCCCGTGGGAGGGAATGTTTGAAGGAGTTGTGATGGAGATGGGCAAAAAAAAAAAAAAAAAAAAAAAAAATGGGGGGACGGGCAAAGAATGCTGAAAAGAGGGGAATTATTTATATAAATTTTATCTGCGCTTACAATTTACATGAAGTGATTTTTACTATTAGGGAGATTTTCAAAGAATTTTTTGGGCTAATTTTAGATTTAGATTAAACTCTTTAAGGATAGAAGCTTAAGCGCATTTCTCAGATCAGTGTTAAAAATGTGGAACGCTTCACCATTTTGCGTGGCATCCTTGGAAAGGGGCCATGCTAATCTTCTTCGTATCGTTCCATTTTTAGAATATGAATTGCCGAAGCGATTTTTAGAATATGAACTGCCGAAGCGATTACAACAATAATAATTTCCTTTTGAAGATACTCGCGTCCATTACTCCCCCACGTCAATTTCTACTCTCGCAACCAGCGACCTTAAAGTTCCGATGACTTTAAAAATTTTAAAAAATAGACAAAATTTTCTACAATAACAAAACTGGTAACATTGGAAAGATAATTGTTTGCTCTTTAAAATGACATGAAAAATTTCTTTGGCATTCAATTCATTCAGAAGTTATTGGCAAAAAACGACGAAATTTGGTTTAATTTTTAAATAATTTAAATTTTAATTAAATTTTTTTAAAAACGGCTCCGAGGTGCACATCTTCAGCATCCAAAGTATATCTGTGCCAAATTTGGTAGCTCTATGTTCTACGGTCTGTTCTGTACACCGCCAACAGACGCACACACAGACAGACATTCATCTTTATTAGTATTAGAGATTTACAATTGATTGCTTCTTAAGGGGAGTTGGAAACCTAAGTCCATTAACCCTAACCCTGTTACTTCGATGTACCTTTACTCAAAATCTGTTAAAGATTCATGTTTGAAATTTTTTATAGAAGTACACCTTTCTCATTATGCTGAAATGAGCTTTTGGTTAATTTTTAATTTTTTATAAATTTACAAAATATTTATTTTTATTTTTTACAATTTTTTTGTCAAAACAAAAAAAATGTTAAATTGGATAATTCGATGTACCTTTTCTCAAAATCTGTTGTAGAAACATGTTTGAAATTTTTTATAGAAGTAAAGTACACCGTTTTCATTATACCGAAATGAGCTTTTGGCTAATTTTTAATTTTTTATAAATATATAAATTATTTAATTAGACATAGTGAAATTTTACCTTATTTTGACACAAAAAAATTCTAAAAAATAAAGTTTAGAGTTTGTTTGAGAAATCTCATTTCAGTATAATAAGAAAGGTGTACTTTACTTGCATAAAAATTATCAAACATTTATCAATAACAGATTTTGAGAAAAGGCACATCGAAATGGCCAAATTCACATTTTTGTTTTGACAAAAAAAAATGTAAAAAATAAAGGTTTGAATTCTTTTTTAAAAAACATTTCAGTATAAAGAGAAAGATGTACTTCAATGGTATAAAAAATTTAAAGCATGAATCTATAACAGATTGTGAGAAAAGGTACATCGTAGTACAGGGTTAGGGTTAACTAACTTAGGGCTCCAACTCCTCTTAAAGCCGGGCATTCACAGTCGGAGCGTTCCACGCCATTTGGGGCGTGTCGCACCAGACCATTCCAGTTTTCATACCATCCATTTAGGTGGGTCATTCATGGAGGCTCCATGGAAACGTCACAACCGGCCATTTCAGTCTCCCTGGGCTACTGTGCCTACCCTTCCTCTCGCTTTCAAAATGGGACCCACGCCCCGCTTTCCCGAGAAAGTTTCTCTCCCCTTCTCCCATTTTGTGGTTTTCGCTTTTGTGAGAGGGGCTCGCTACCCCTTACCCGATATCGTATTTTCGTTTTAGGACCCAGCGCGCCGAATGGAAAATGCGACCGGATAAAAATCCAAACATTTCGACCACACCGCTCCAATTCTCATCGGATTTTAGAATTGACGGCGGGTTTTGGAGTGACTCGCTCCAAATGGTGTGGAGGAGAGCGCTCGTGAATGGCCAGCTTTAGGTGCGTACGCACTTGCGAGCCAAACGGTTGCGAGCAAATCTTGAACAGGTTGTTCGCTGGTTGGAACGGGACTCTTATATCCCGACGAAGGGTTCGTGAAGCCAGACGAAGGATTCGTGAGGCCGGACAAAAGGTTCGTGTAGCGGACGAAGGATTCGTGAGGCCGGAAGAAGGGTTCGTGAAGGCGTAAGTGGCGATTAAAATCATGCCAGTTTTTTGGAATTGGCAGTTGAGATGTGTCCGTGTGTAGTTAGTCATTTCCTCCAACAAATCTGAAAAATGTCTATGTGAGAACTAAGGTGTCTTTCAAAGACCCCCACCCCTCATTTCGTGACTGATAAGCGATGATTGGTGGCTTGTGGTGGGTTCGCTCCTTTTACATAGTTCACAGCTGGTTCGCAGCGAAAATAATTTTGATGAGCAGCTTGTTTTGCAATTTTGCTTTTTATTGTGTTTTGAGTGATGTTTTTATATTTAAAAAATGCGTCCTTGGATGCAGACGAATATATTTTGAATTGCTCTGTACACCCAGTGGGTTTTTATGTCAATTATGTACTAATATGTTTTTAATCTTTTGTATTATGTTTCCCCTCAAGTCTGAGAAAAGCCTTACATACTTTTGGGTAGGTTTGGTCGGGGTGGGTTGTAGTAATAATAATAATAATAATGATCAGCTTGTAATCGGTTCGTAAACCATTCGTAATGTGTATACTTGCCTTTAGAGGCTTGGTGATAGTAAGAATTACATTAATTAAATCTCGCGTCTAGTAAGAAAATAAGATCTTATTTCCATATTCAGAAATTCTACTTTATTTTTACAAAAAAATGCAGTTATTAAAGATTTAGACGAAGCCGTATAAAAGTTTAAACGAAAAGTCAATATTTTTTAGCCATCATGATTCATTTTCGATTTTTTTATACGTTAAATGATACGCCGAAAATAAATCTCCGATAATCATTCTACAAACTTTGCAATCTTAACTTTTTTAGTTCTCAAATTTAAAAAAATAATGGTTCAAATGATAATGGATACCAGTAAGATAAATTACCTGCTTCGAATTGACATAAGGGATTTGAAAAACCGCAAGGAAGAATTAAAGTAAAGTTTTTCCAAAGTAAATACATTTTCTTCCATCATGATTTTGAAGAAATTTTCGAAGCCATGCAAATTGTTTATTTTACGGAAAAGTATTAGCTGGGGTTTTGCATTACCGTTCTGCGTTTTACCCTAATGATGTCCCTTGGTACCTATTGTAAATGGAGAACATAAAAGATCCTTTATTTTCATCTTGTTGTCCTACCTGTTCAAAAGTTGTTAAAGGAACTTCAAAAGAATATTAAGCCGACATTCTTAAGAAAAACTGAAATTTCTGCTGTCTGGCTACATTTTCATCAATAGCAAAGGTAAGAAACGTAAGAAACAATTTCTTAGGTCTCAAAAAAGTAAAAAATTGTTCAATATTTCAAATAAATATTTGATTCTTATGATAAGAGTCGCAACAAATAAATCTGCTTATATAACTTTTTACATTTTCCTTAGAGAAATAAATGTGACAATTTTCATGAAAAATAAACCTCTTCACATTGAAAAACGAATTTCTAGTCAGAAATTCGAATAAAACCCTTGACGTTCGAATTTATCTTACCTCCTAATTAGGGGACACGTCATATTTGAGACATTTATTATTATTTTATTCCGTTTAAGAACATAAGAATATAAAGAACAGATAATTGAGCAGGCCCGATTTTTATATTACTTCTTTTACTTTATTAGAAAGTTAAATTCCATGCATAGAACATGTCTAATCCTTCTTTTATCATATTTTATATAATAGTAATCTCCCTATTTCTTGAGAGGCCGCGGTGGCCTAGTGATAAGGTCCGGCTTTGGGGCATGAGGGCTCCAGGTTCGAAACAAGATTCCCCTGAAGATCCGCCGTGTATGGGCCTGTTGCATGCTAAATCATACGTAGTAGTCAAACGTCCTCCCATTGGAGTGGGGGCGCTAGCTCAGGTGCAGTCCTCGTCATCTGACCTCGGTTCAAAATTATGAGGTCCGTCCCAAAATAGCCATGATGAGGCTTCAAACCGGGACGTTAATATAACTAAACCAAACCAACCCTATTTCTTGCATTTGACGGAATGGTTTTCCATCTTAGTTACAGTATTCAACAAGTTGCGCATTAACGCACGATATTTTCGTGTTTTTCATCATCATTTTCATTCTTGCAACACTCTGGTAATCAAGAAATTGTGAATTTTCCTTCATTTTTGTTGTCAATCTTATGTGCAATCATTAACTTTGTAATTTTTCTTCTCCCATTCAATAAAGTCAGTCTTTCATTTATTTATTTTTTGCAAATCAATAAAGTCCACCTACATCTATAACAAATCGGACAGGGGCCACGTGAGCTCCAGAGACGGTGTGGTGTTAAATGTTAAATTAGAAATTTTAACACAAAAAATTCTGCACTGCACGAGTCAAACAGGTCATTTTAGTTGAAGGAGTGAAAAGTTTTCACCTTTTATGGAAGGAAGTAGAGACAAAAATGGTGAATAGAAATGAATGTTCGAATATTATGAACGGGATTTTCTTATACTCTGTTCTATAAAATAAAATGGTACATTAATAAATATGTTGTCTAAGTTTTCAACCAATGTTTAGATGTGTAATTATTTATATTAATTATCTGTAAATGAAACCAAAACTGTATTTCTTTCAGATAAGTTAGGGAAACAATGCAAATAGCATGTTGCAAAATGGACGCTTATTAGAATTCAGGTATGAATACCTTTTAATCATTTATAACTCAACTTCCTAAAAATGACAAAATATTAGTTGCTCAAAAAGCTTTCCGAAAATGATGAAGCGTGCATTTCCTCAAAATTTTAATAGTAAAATTAAATATAATTATGCCAATAATATTTTACTTCCTATGCCAAAAACACTAAATATTTTGTGTAATTAAGAAGATATTGCTCAAAATAATGAACTGACCGGTTAAATTGTATAGTACCGTTCAAACAATGAACTTTTCAAAGTTTACACGTACTCGTCCTCACCAGTTTCACGGCGAGTGAACTTCAATTCAACTTACTAACAGCCAACGCCATCTGTTTTTGAAGAAACGTACTAAAATTGCATAGAACGGAATGTACCTGTGCTGTAACGTGGATTTAAAGTAGAATTAGATTTTAGTTTTGGATTTTGTGAATACTTAATAGTTTGTAACAGAACTGTCAAATGGTGCTATAAAGGGTTAAAATTTAATGTGTACTCATTCATTAGTTATTCATTATCTCAAAGAAATGAAAGTGAAAGAAATCAGCGGGAGTGGTCTCCCCTAAACTTTCTCGTATACTTTCTAAGTGGAGATTCATCAAAATCTCGAGTTTCTCGAATTTTTTGACGATTACAATACTTTCTCTTTGTATACTTCATATACGGAAAAGTGAAACAAACAAACAAACCTGAAATCAGATATACGTTGCCACGTTTAAAAAAAATATTACTTTAAAGCAGGTGCGATAAAATAGGCAATGCAATTCAATTCCAAAGCGAAAATTCTGCTTTGGAATTGAATTCCCAAGAAAACAATTTATACTACCACAACCGTAACAATTGCAAAAGCGCGTAAATAAAAGATTTGCTGAAATAATGATATCGGTTTGAATTTTATTTACAACAACAAAAAATTGTTACAATTCATGTTTGAAAACATTATTTATTGTTGTAAATTTCAGATTGCTACCAGTACGCATGGGTATGAGAATCGGATGGAAAGAAATTGAATATGCAATTTGAACACCTCTTTTTGACGGATTTGGCCCAAAATTTTATACGGACCTACATTCATGGCGATAAAACTGTGTACCACATTTTATCCATCTAGCTATTCCAGTTTTTGAGTTATAGTGTTCACATGACCGCGGACATACAGATAGACAGACTTCCTGTTGACGGATTTTGTCCAAAATTTGATAGAAACTAACAAATTATGTTTAAAGACCACATACCAAATTTCATCCCCGTAGCTCTAATAGTTTTCGAGTTATCGTGTTCACAGACAGACATGATTCTAAAATTGTGTTTTTCGGACTCAGGGAGGTCTAAAACGTGGAGATTCGTCAAAATCTCAAGTTTGAATTTTTTGACGATTACAATACTTTGTCTTTGTATACTTCGTATACGAGAAAGTAAAATTGGTGCTTAATCGTAAACTCGAGGAGGAGTGAGAAATATAAATAGAAATCGTTAAGTAGGCTCTGTTCATGGTTCTGCCGAATTGCAAGGTCACATACCAGTACGATGGAGATTCTCTTCCAAGCAGTCATGACACGTCAAGAGG
This sequence comes from Araneus ventricosus, assembly GCA_013235015.1. Lineage (NCBI taxonomy): Eukaryota > Metazoa > Arthropoda > Arachnida > Araneae > Araneidae > Araneus > Araneus ventricosus. The sequence goes on along the minus strand of BGPR01004676.1, from coordinate 67,075 downwards.
TAAAACTGAGCAACAGCTTTAGGACACGGAGTATCGAGAACAACTACGTTTTCAACTCTTCTTCGCTTTGCCTTCATCTTGTGCTGCAGCTACATTTTATAACTGATCTTCTATTATGCAGATATACATAACTACACGTAGTACGTAACTTGGGCGTGAGATTTTTATTAAAAATTTAGCATTTTAAATATTTTTAAATTTAGATTTCCTATGTACATATAATAAATTTAAAGATCTTCCAAATTCTAAAATTTTTAATAAAAATCAGAGGCATTAAAAACCAAGCAATTGAAATTAGTCTGAACAGGATGTCTACACTAAAGAAGTCAAAATTTCCAAAGCAAAATCTTTTATTTCAAAGTTTTTAATAATTCCTCACTGTGGATTGCTATCTCAAATTAAACCTGACAAAAACAAAGTAGGCGAAGGCAGGAATTTTATTTTATTAAAAATTTAAAATGAAATTTCTACTATCCCTGCTGTGTTTCCCGTCCCATTCAAACACTAAGATGAATGAAGACGTTATAGATCTTTGTTTCACACGTATGCGATAAAATTATAATTAATTAAAGATCGACACCAAAATTTTCAACGATCAAATAACATTTAATATTCAAAAGTAACAATTATTAGCGCGAATATAAACATATTTCCAAGATTTGTAAACTCCTTATGTTTTAACATATATTTCGTATGTATAACGGATTAAATATGTTATTTTCTATACTTTATCAATTGTTTAAGGCAGATATCTTAAACAGAATCTTATATCTTCCACAGGAGTATTGCTTCGCCCACATCCAAACTGATAGAATTGGAAATATCTCAAGAAACGTAACCTTATTTCAGTATATCTAGAATATATTTCTTTTTCTCGTTCCTTTCGGTTTCCAGTTTATATAACTAGGGTTGACTTTCCACTTTCAGTTGAATAGTAATAACCTGTCTGGAAACAAGAGTTTTCACTATAAAATATACTTCGGAATACCTTACATATTTTTCTCTGAAAACTCCATTTTTGAGAACTTGGTTAGTTTTCAGCTAAAATATTGATAACTTTCCGTCTCTTCGCATCCTCTGTTATTTTGATCCACTATATAAGAAAGAATTACCGAAATTTTTTCATATTTTTAAGTCAAATTTTAAGGGTCGCCACGGCTGAAAGTTTTCGAATTTCAGGTAAAAATAGAATTGAAATAACTTCAGTTAAAGTAAATTTATTTATTAAACATTTCCTGCAATATAAAAGAATTTCGATTTTTCAACACATTAAATAAACCTCCGAAGCTAGAAAAGAACTTCAGTTTACAGAATTACAAAATTGAAATACAGTATACTTCCTTCTAAGACCTTAAAGTAGATTTTTTAGAAAATGGTTAATTCCTTTACTAACAGCAACAATAGCTGCTTTTGGTCATCGCCTTTTGTACGAAGTTTATTGTACTACTCCTAATGAACCATCTATTACTTTAAATTTCTTAGGATTCGTTTTTTCAAGATTTTAAGAACCTCGTTGTCTTAGTTGATACAAAATCATGCAGATTCTTTTTAAGGCTCTAGATTTAGTTTTTTCAATATTTTAAGAACCCCGTTGTCTTATTTGATACAAAATCATGAAGATCCTTTTTCAGGAATACATCTGGATAAAATTGGGTGTCTTTCAAAGGTTGATTATTTTCTTCCGTTTCTAAAGCATCCAACTATTTCTCTTTTCTTTAATTAAGAAACATAAGCATCCGAAACGCAAGGGTAACAAGTTTCTCTGAGAGGTACCACAAATGTCCAAGAAACTTGCTCATCGCACACTTTGAAATTAATTGATACTTTCATACTGTTTTAGGCTTTTTAAGAAGTTCAAATCTATTCTTGGGGCAGAACAAGCAAATGCTGCTTGAAACCAGCCGCGCATATATCATTTTACAACAAAGGAGAAAATATCGCGAATTCCAGAATCTTTTTGTTCTGACAGTTTAAATTGATTTCTGAATGAATATATCTTGAGAGAGTAAATTGCCTTTGCCATCCATCGAGCCCGATGTAATTCCCTCGGAGAACTAAAGCGTATTCCTCTTTCGGGAGTTGCTCCAATAAATATGTGTGTGTGTGCGCGCGCGTGCATCCGTGTGTGCGTGTGTGTGTGCGTGTGCGTGTGCGTGTGATGAGGAATTCTAGAAGTTCTTCATAATCATGTCGAGGCTGAAACTCCAAGCTTATGTTTTGTCCATTCAATCATATCTGGTGCAATGTTGATCACTTTTCATAAGTTGAAACATCAGATATGGTAGTTTGAAAATCACTGTGATAGATTAAACTCCACGAATTTTTAAATTATTTGAACATCGTTATATTAAACGCCGTTGAAACCCCCAATTGACTAAGAAACTACCTCAAGCATGATTTAGAAAACAGGATAGCAGCAAGTCCTCTACTGCGTTTTTCACTTCATCTTTTGCTCAATTATGACACATGCTCCTCTTCGTTACCTTGTTTTTACTGAAGTTGCATTGAAGCACAAACATTTTACTTGATAAAGAATTCCCCAGGATTCTAGTGTTTCATCAATAGCAGTATCTATTACATCTCCTGTTCCTAAATGAAGTTTTGGTATTGAAAGTAAATGATCAATACCTTTTCCCTTTAAAAATGATTGCTAGTCGATCAACAGTTTCACTACCTACAATGCCTTCTAAAACTTTTCTGTCCTAGTCAACACTCAGAGAACTTCTCTTTTAAGAAGGGAGCTTTGATTGGCACACTGATGTAGTTATTTGACCAACAAGCCAAAGATCTGAAAATTTTCTGGTTGAAATGGACAGTTTGCTATTAAGATGTTAAATACATAAATACATCTGATATTTAAAAATTTTATTGAAGGAAAATAAGAAATTATTTTAAATGATGATTATTATAATTGTTATTATGATTATTATTTTAATGATGAAATTTATTCTAAATTGCTCATAATTTAAATTAATGCATTGTGACTTATTTTAGCGTAATTTTTTGACTAAATTTTTAAATAAGGATACAGTTTGGAGTGAATATTGGAACAAATAAATTCAAAACTTCAAAGCTGTACAAGGATACAATTTCTGTGAGAATTTTGAAGTTGCATTTTTCTCTAAACGCCATCGAACACTTTTTATTGCTAAGGTAATAAATGAACTTCTTCGGTTTCACCAGAAAATATTGAATTTGCGAAAGGTAAATTTTTCAACCATTAAGTACCTTTAAGCTTAAAAAAAGTTTCTTATATCCGATCCTGTTGAAATACATATTTTGATATGACTCTCTATTTCACTTAGAAGAAATCAAACCCTCATAAATATGTAAAATGATATTCAATATATTAATCTATAAATTTCTGATATGCTTGCAAACGTTTTGATAAATGCTACCTACATAATATTCAAATATTTAAATTGAAATGTGACGGCAGATTGAAATTTCTCGAAAAGTTCGTATGAAACGAGCCTTAAAAATGAAATAAAATGTTACCATGTCAACTTTATGACAGAATTTGAGTAATACTCGTGATAAACTGATACTAACACGAACAGTAATCTATCAAGTAAAAATCATATATTTTCCTATATTTAAAACGTTAAATCTAAAGCATTAAGTTTCGACTTCAACTGTGATAATAAATTCTGGAACTTAACCTTTCAATAACCCAATTAATTAAAAGCATATATTTCAATAAATTTCTATTAAATTATATTTAAAACATCAAATTAAGTTAACTATGAAGTAAAATAAAATATTTAGAGGAAAAACTTTCTTCTTGGTTTTCTTTTTTTTCGAAAAAATATAAAAAATCATTTAAAAATATTTTTTACATAAATATTAAAGATTTTTAAAATATAGTAAAATATCGAAAAATAAAAATCACTTTCTAATTCCTTGAATTACCTCAAAAATTAATCAAAGAAAAAATTAAAAAAAATTAAAAATCACAATATTTTGATTTCAAAATCTAGATAACTGGTGGTATATACTGTTGAAAACTGTTTAGGCGTTTGGCTAATACCTATTAACTTCGAAGACAAAGAAAAAAAAAGAAGTAATTGGATGCATATGGTCTAGCCGCTGCAGTGAAATGTAACTGTCCTATAAATAGGACCCTGGACTCTAACGGGTTAATATCCACTAAATTATAGTTTAACTACATTACCCGTACTTCGAAGTTTGTGCAGTAATCAAGGAAAACAAGATTCTCAAAACTTTATGAAAAATAGGAAATATTTTTTTTATTTACATCTTATTTACATATTTCTTTATTCAAAGAACTTCTTGGTGAGCAACGTTCCGTGTGAAGTATTTTTCGTTGTTTAACAATTTTATTATAATTCAATAACCGTGAAATTCTCAGCCTGTCGAAGGTAAGTCAAAAGTTAAAATTTCAAAGGAATTCTTTTCCGAAATTCTAATCAAAACAAAGCACTTCTCTGCTTATCAAACGTTGCCAAAAAATATTATCAAATTATATCATCACGATTGCAATAAATAATCAGATGCACCGTGGCGTCCAAACTATATCACGCGCATGATATACCACTTACGTGATTTACTACTTTCTATTAAAAGACGAAAATTAATTTGAAATTTATGATTAATATAATTTAAAATTTCTCGGGAACTATTGATCATAGCGAGATAAATTTTATATCAATCGATAGCAAATTGTATTTCACTATTTTAGAGCTATTAAATTTGAAATTAGAACGACAATTACTTTTTTAAATTTGAAATTAATGAAATTTAGGTTCTCTAACAATGAAATAATGTTGTTTAACGTCTCGCAGTGCTATGGCGAGAATTTTATTGGTGGTCGTCAGACCGTTACTGAATCAGTCCGAGACAGATCTGGGCTATTATATTAGTAAGGCTAGGAATGGTTGAATGCCATAGACATAAATGTAATTTCGACAGAGAGTAGCCATAATTATATATTATAATATTATTAACTAAATATGTTATTTGTTGAATAACATATTTTGAAATCTGAAATTCACTTTTACATTTAAAAAAGTTGATTAAAAAAGTAACGCACCATGAACAGCGTTATAATTCCGTTGTAATAAGTAATATCAGATATTTTTAATTGTTTAAATGAAATATGAATTTAAGCTCTATTTCAACATAACGGAAGTCAGAAATCGCTTTTAAATAATGAAAAATTTAAAGTGTTTATTCTTATAGAATTGTGGAGAAAGAACGAACTTGGGCATTTTCTGGTCAGTTCTCGGTTCCAAGATGCCAACGGACTAAAACTAACTCCACTGAATAAATCACGAAATGTTTACTTGACAAAGTGTTTATAATAACTTGGGTTTACTTAATAAAGACGCTGACAGTTTAATTTAGGAGTAACGCTGCAGTACACTCGGAAACATGCAAAGTTACTTTCAGTTTAATCAGTTATCTTCATTTGCATTAAGAGTTAGTCATAGTACAAGAATTATGACTTGCATTCTATGTTAAAATTTTTCTGTTGACAGTTTTAAATAATAATTTAGATTTTTTCTATCGAAAATATCACTTGATATACTATCTAACAATATCTATCAAAAGTTAAACAAATAAAATAAAAATGGTTAAAAATTCAGATTGCACCGTCAGTTTAATCAGTTATCTTCATTTGTATTAGAAGTTAGTCATAGTACAAGAATTATGACTTACATTCTTTTTAAAGTTGTACTGTTGACAGTTTTAAATAATAATTTAGAATTTTTCTTTCGAAAATATCACTTGATATATACTATGCAACAATATCTATCAAAAATTAAACAAATAAAATAAAAATAGTTAAAAATTCAGATTGCACTACAAAGTACTTTTTCACCCCTTTACTTTAAATATTGACAGCTACAGTTATAAACATGGTGTCTCAGTATAGCAAAGTGATAATATGCTAATCTGTATGGTTGATAGCAGTGTCTCATAGCGATTAATAGTAGTTTTGTGCCGTTCTCGAAATGCAGCCTCACATGTTACTGAAAGGAAAATTATGGAGCTTTAAAAATAGCATAAAATCAAATGAGAGTTTTGGATTTGTTACATACTTATTTCATTAGTCAATAAAACCATGAGTTTTAAAAATTCGATATTAATTGAGCTTGTGGATAATGTTGAAAGCATCATGAATACATGAATGTCTCGTTTTTAAATGATGCAATTTATCAAATATTTTGAAACTATTTTGCAAACGCATAGAAAGCCTAAATTAAAAATTAGTCTATATTAAAGTCAGATGCATAAAATTACTATTTTACCATGATAATAATTTAACGGACACTTGTACATAAGCTCTACATATTGTTACAGTCATGGAAACTCGCTTTCCAGCAATGCAAGTCTTATGGTTGGGAAGAGAGTTTTACAAGGTGAAGCATGGAGTGACCTCAGCGACTCTCGTGGCACGCATGACCTTGGCGCCAAACTTGGCGACCATTTTGGAGACTTGGCGACAAATAGATGATTCCCGAAAATGCAACCCTTTTCTCGATATTTCTATTAGGGGCCGAGATCCAGGTTTTTCATGAAAATTCTATGTGACGTCACGGCCTAACGGGGAGAGTATATAAGACCGCGTTGGGATCACAGCAGCGTCTTTTGATCGACTGGTTACTTCGCTTTGAAGCGTGAACGTCTTCGGAGTTCTATCCGCTGTGTGAGCTAATCAGCTGGTGAGCTGAGCTGTTATTGTCGTTACTAGTTATTTGCTGACTGTTTGTGTTATTAGATATCAACGTGCTGAACTGTCATTACCTGTGAATTGTTGTCTATTTACATTGGTAATCTGTGCAAGGACTATTGTTTCCTGTACCTGTGCTACGTGTTTTCCTGCATATTTGTAAATAAACCTTCATTCTCCATTATCCTGCGTGTAGGACTGTCTACATCATACACCACAGAGAGACCTTTTGCAACAATATGTTTCTTTTCTGTATTTTTCCCAGCCATTTAAATCAAATACATCAAATGTCAGCATACATTGATTTATCTTCAGGCGCTTCATTCTGATATCCAATACCGTTTTCACTGAACCACAGCAAACTCTATAGAAATGCAATCCATGAACAACTCTTATGTTTATTAAGTTATTATTATTGCGATTGTTATTTAAACAAGAAAAATTACGTAATATAGAAAAAAAGAGTGAGGAATTAATATATGTTTAATTTATTGTATTGATCTGACATTTCAGATCTCAGAAATTAACTGCGTATCATTATTTTACGTCATCAACTTACTTACTACAATTATTTATCACTTCACTATAGAAATTTTGATTATTCGAATGGAAATGATATTGAGTTTTTCTTTTCTTTTTTGACCTTATTTTACCCCAAAAGATGAAATAATAATGAACTTAACTTTTTTATTATATTTCACCACTTCAATACAAGCTTGAAGATCACATAATACAAAACCATAAATAACTGTTGGAAATTTATTATCTTATTTCAAGTTGCCATTTTAATCTATTGATCTATCTCTTCATTCAATACAGTTGATTACTTATCTTCAGTTTTGTTCATTAATTATTACTTCAAATCCTAAAAGACACAAAATAGAAAATAAATTTTGCGATTGCAGACAAAACTTTCACTTTTTGCTTTTGTTCAAACATAATAAAAGATTCCCTTTTGGACAATAAATGAAAATAATAGCTATAGAGAATGAAATAAAATCCACAATTCACTATTACTGAAAGAACAGCATTTTTAAGCGCCATTAAACTTGTATCAACAATTTACATTCAATATGTCAGCCGAAATGCATACCGTACTTGGAATGAAAGCAAATACGTTTTCTGAAAACACAAAGGTTTGAAAGTCAGATATCTAAATAATAAATTTTTGCATTGTGAAAAATGCGGAAAATGGAGGAAATTGTTCTTAATTTAGAAGAAGAGCATTTATTTTATTGCATTCTTTGAAAACTTTATAACTAGAATTTTTGCTAAGAATTGAAAACATATCTGTATGTACTTTTTGATATTTAAGATCATTATTGCCCTTTATAAAATTTTGCCATTCTTTGATTAGTTAAGCGATAAGAAAGAACACGATATCATTTCGTAAGAATTTCAAAAGCAGAGTGAAGCTGCTGGAACTTGAAAACAAATAAAAAAATGTAAAGTGCTGCTGGAACTTGAAAACAAATTTTTAAAAATTGTAAAGTGCTGCTGGAACTTGAAAACAAATTTTAAAAAATGTAAAGTGCTGCTGGAACTTGAAAACAAATAAAAAATGTAAAGTATGCAAAATATGCGAAGACTAAAGTCATATTGTGACTAGTTCATTACTTCATTTTACCAGTTTTTTTTAGTTACAGTCGGAAAGAAGAAAAGAATGCGACTTTTACCATTACAGAATAGCTTCTAATTAAGAAAAGAACGCATCCGTCCCACGTATATATTTAGAATTTTATATTTGATTTCCACGTATCATAGAAGATTTTATGAATACGATCTAATAATCAAGTTTCAGTTTAAAAAGTAGCTTTTAAATCCCTTCATCATCTCAGCTCCTATATTTCAAAAGAAATTCCATTAGGGTTCCATATGAAGGTCACTAATGATGAGAAGAAAGGGATAAAAGTTGTCTTATCTCGGCAAACTTCTGTTGCGAACTGAACTGAATCTTCGAATTCTTTATTTTTAACAAGTCTAATAACGAAATGAATTTGCGGAATTCTCATTAACTGGATTCATATTATTAGAAACATTTCATCATCTAGATAAAAAGTTTATTTTTGAAACGTAGAAATAAAGATGGATATTCCTTAGAATCTACATAATTTATTTGCTGTTTTTTCGCATATGAGAAAATATGAGAGCGATATGATTTTAAGTTCAATTGCGTTTAATCCGAATACAGTTTCTGCCATTATTTCACTTATAGATAGTTAATGACTGCAATCGTGGTATCGTAAAATTTTTTGTATTTTAAATGGTTGCGTAAATCAGGTATAACCTGTTTGTGCAAATATTTAATGATGATCTTTATTGTAATATCTAATTCAAAGTTATGTCTGAGAACTATTTATTTTAAGTAAATTCGTTTCAGATACATATACCATAGACTAACTTGAAAATCCGCTTTATTGCAAACAGCTTCGTTATATTACAATACACCATGGTAATAAGAAATAATCTAACACTTTTCACTCAGTCTGACATTTTTAATGTTTATTGTTTACATATTTATTGAACTTACACCTTTAGGAAAATAAAAATAAATGTGCCAGTTTTTGCACAGACAAGTTTCATCTAGGCTAAATGCAATAAGACTCATCTCATGCTGAATTACTGACAAGCATCTTAGTAATATTAATATTATCATCTTAGTAATATTCCTTTCCTTTGCGATATTGTGAATTACCTGTCAGTGATTTAGATTTAAAAAAGAAGAGACGACTTATACAAATTGCACAAGAGTTACTTTTTAAAGATATTTTTAATGTAAAATCATGCCATGAAATAAATGTTTTATATACTTATTGTTATACAGGGTGATCATAAATTATTTGACCCATTTCAAAAATTAATAAAAAAACTAATAATGTAACAACTACATTTTTTTAAATGAGAGCGCATTTTAAAAAGTTTATTTTATCAGATATATAAAGCACCGTTACGGTGGTCGTAAATTATTGGACATCTCCCATTATTGAGAGCCATTATCTGTGAAACTATTGAAGCTAGAAGAAAAATAAAAGCATTTATTTACAGGGAATTTTACACTTTTTAATTTGCTAAATCAGTTGCAATTCGAAAACAGAATAGTTTTCGAGGTATTTTGGAAAACTACACTGTAAAAAAATTTAGTGTAACACAACACCAAAAATGGTGGCAACAACTTTACACCAAAAGTGGTGCAGTAAAGCACCAACAATTATTTTTGGTGTTGTGAAACAACAACGATAATTTTTGGTGTAATCAAGCACCAGGGATAATTCTTGGTGTAACCAAACACCAGGAATGTTCCTTTACACTACTTTTGGTGTAAAGTAGTTGCCACCATTTTTGGAGTTCAGTAAAACTAAAATTGAAATTTGATATATTTTAAGTTTTGGTATCATTAACTATGGAATTAGGTCCTTTTAGTTGTGTGTCAAACTCCTTTCTTAATCTGTCCTTGAAATATCAAACAAGAATTACACAACATTCTTAAAAATCACACTTTATATTCATTAAGGAAAATACTTAACGACATTCAAAAAGTACACTTCAATGACAAAAAATGATATATTTCTTTAATTTTCATTAACTCTAATTAATTAAAATTATTAATACACATAAAAACATCTTTTTGACGACTGAGGAAACAGACAACAATTAGAAAAGTAAAACAAGTCAGGATGTCACTTTAGATACTAAAACATATTTTAAAGAAATATACCAATCTCCATTCGAAAAGTAGCTCGTAAGTGGATATAAAAATGGAAAAAAGATCACTTACTTCAACTAAAAAAAAAAAATCTCCATCGCCAATCTTTTTCATAACCTTGTATGAACTGTAATGATGATAATAGAAAGTTTTATAATCCTCCAGAAGGAAAAAGATTTTATCCCTATTTGATATTATGAGTTTAATTTTTGAGAAAACTGGTTCGTGATCCACCAGTTTCCTGACAACATACAAGCCACAAATATACTTTAAGGAATTAATACAAAAATAAGAAACTGAATAAAGTAGGCCAACTAGATTTTTCTCTTTAACAACAACCTGAGCAGTTTTTGGTTGAATGGATACAAGCTCAATTTCTTTTTTAGTACCATTTAATCTATTACACTGATTTGAATAAGTCGCCTGGAATGCCTGGCGAAGTTGATGGCGATTTGCTAAAGTCAGTGTTATATTTTTATAATTTTTTTCTACAACAGCAAGTTTTTTCAAATAGTAATGCTTGGCTTCAAACCTTAATGTCCAGCAGTTTCGAAGTGGATCAAAATTTAATAAGTGCAAAGAGTAGTGAATTAAAAAAATGTTGTTTAGGTATTATTAGTTTCTCAGGATATAGTTCTTTAAAAAATTGGAGATGTTCATTTGTTCTAATTCTTAAATATGCAATATAATCTACAGTTAGAATGGGAGCAAAAACTATTTCAACAATTTCTTTTAGATCTATAAATAATTTCCAATGAAGGTTATCTTCAGGTATTATAGTCACACACATTAGCGGAAGTAATCTGAGCAATGCCCACATGCGGACAGCTGTTTGACTTATTTTACACTTTTTGGGTATTAAAGCTGGTCTATCAATACTATCTAAAGGCCCATATGGCCATGTTTCTATTTGTCTGTTAATTTAATCAAGAGAGACAACTCCTGTTTTAATTTAAAAAGTTAAAATTAAACTAACTTCATAAGGGGCTACTCCTTCTAACATATCATGGGAAATATCAGGAGGGAGACCACGTGTTACAGGAAACAAATTGGAATTAAATGGAGAACTGCGTTTAATCCTATACAAGCTATCCTTTCTATTATCCGTCAGCAATTCTGTTACATGTTGTTCATAGTTTTGAGGAGTTCTTAGTGAAATATTCTCATCCGAGGAAATATTTTGTACTTCAGTTTTAATACACAAACATGTTCGACAGTAATAGTTTACTTTATTGGAGAAAGATTCTACAAAGCCACCAATCATATTACTACCCAAGTTATCACCACTAATAAAAGATAAAGAACCAACAAAAGTTTTATCTCTTACAGATATTCCGTGCGAAGGAAGTATATTTAAGTCTTTAATCAAAGGTTCAACAATCATATTAATACCAAATTTTTTTACATAAGTACTCTTAACAAGAATCAATAACTGAATATTATCAACGCATGATCTGAACTCAGGAAAAATATTTCCAAGAATACAATAAAATGCTAAAATTTTATGAGTTTTTCTATGAACACCTAAAGGGTAACAAGCTTCAAATTCATCACAGAACATATTTATTTGCAATGCTTCCTGGTTAGTGGAAAACAATAGATGACTCTTAGCAAATTGACCATCATTAAAACTAGAAACCACATTATTATCACTAGTACCAATAGATTAATCAACTGTTGAAATACATCATCTTGCAACAACAAAAATTTCAGAGTACTTAATATCTGTACATACTGAAAATAACAGGTTTTGTTGAAAATGTTACTCCCTGAAGGATATTCAATTGGGAAAACAGTCTGCAGCTCTGTTTCATAATAGTGCATTCTTTTATAATTGGTAGATAAGGAATCAATGCTCTTAGAAATGCAATTTTCTTTTAATATGTTGTTTAATTTGAGAAAACTGTCGGCAGTTATTCCTAAACTTACGATATTTGTCTTAATTTTGTCAGTGATATAATCAGTTTGCATCTCACAGAGAGAATTAAAGTCCTGTAGGAGTTTCTGGGTTATGGACAGTGGTAACATGTGCTTTTCTTGTGCCTTTAATAATAATAAAGCAACATGTTGTCTCAATTTAGTTTCAAAATCTGTTCCATGGGTATCTGTATCAAAATTAGTGTCATTCAAATTATCAGTGACAAAATTATTCGTATCAGAACTAAAGCATTCCTCATCATTAGTTAAATCTTTAACTTTTTCAGACACAACCGAGTGATAAAAGTGTTTTCTACTTAAATGAAGAATAAATTTTGTATCTGGCCTCACAGTCAATAAATGGGCGAATTATTGGTTTGTTCTGGTCCAGATGACATTTTAAATGTTTAGAAATATAAAATAGACTTCTGTAAGTTTTACGGCCTAAAGCATTATGCTTATGCAAAGTGAATGCACTTCTGTGATTTCTATAAACCTGGGTTTTAAATGCACGAAGGTTTGTGAAAGATTTAGGACATTCATACATATTACATTTTGCAAAAAAATTATTCTCTTGACTATGCACCAGATTTAAATGAGTAAGGTACTTGGTGAAATCATTAAAAGTCAAGTTAGAACCTAAAGTACAAGAAAAAGACACGTTGAAAATAAAAATGAATACAAGTTATACAAAATATGTCAAGATTCACCTCAAATGAAAGACAAACAAAAAAAATCTCAGTTTAATTGTGAGATATTCACAAATCTAACTTGTTGCTGATCTTAAGCTCTAAATTTCTCAGTTTTTGCACAAAATTGGCTACTTGAATTAGCAATTTTGAGCTCTTACTATGCATCTCAAAAATAAAACTTTCTAAAAATAATAAAGTTTTTTCCACTGATTGGGGTATTCGCAATGGAAATTCTAGTACCTTGTCACAAGTACAACCAATACCTCCGACAATGTACTCAGTTGAAGAACAATTTGATGCTCTGCTAATACATAAAATTCTCACTCTGATCAAATCTGCGTAAATTTTTTAATTTATCTCTAATGGCTTGTCGCCAACCTCCATAACCAGTACCTATGGTTTCCTTTAAATATTGATAATCTGTCACAATCTTTCTAGCAGCATCTGTAATCATAATAGATGATGGGTATTTTGTATTTATGGTAATCGATCTGCAGTAAGAACCGAGAAGTTCTACCCGCAAAACTCTTGATAAAGTAATCTTTTTCTTTAATGCCTCATTTAAACAGCTAGAGAAATGAACACTATGAAGAACTTCCAAACCTGAATTTGCTTCAACAGAACTAGAAAGTTCAATCAGTTCACTTGAATTTTTCAAGCTCGGTGATTCACACAAGTCAAAAGTATTGCTACTTGTAAATCTTGGAAGAGAACATCTGAGGAATTATTTTCCTTTTGGCCAGATGAACCTTCCACATATAATATAGAAGGTAAATCTAAGATTATTCTATACTTGCATCCTGGAATTAGTTCATCATCTTGTAATATATCAATATACTCACCCCAGGATTCATTGTAAGACTGAATAATTACTGAAGTAGAGTTATCAAGTGAGAATTTTGAACAGGCTGTCTAGAAGAGAAAAAAATGTATGTCAATACATGTTTAATTCTTTAAACAGCTCTCGTTGCACTACAAGCATCAAGATTAGTCAATTTACAAAATAGGTAATAATATTTTTTTAAAAAATTGGTAAAATACACTTTCTTGTAGCGATGTTGTATTTATTTTAAATTTAAAATTGATCATTTAGTTAAAAACAAACGTGTTTACATAAAATATGAGAAAAAATAAATTACTTTACAGAATCAATCTAATTTAGTAAATAGACTAAAAAGTGATGTATTGGTAATTAATTTATATTTTTAACCCCTAACGCTGAATGCATTTATATGGACATACCCATTGTAGCTCAACAATTATGCATCCACAACCCCATTCGAGTCATTTGCTTATGTTTAAGCCTAATACAAGTTAATTAAAAAAAGTGTAGAGCAAAAATGAATATCCAAATATGTAATATATTATATCTTTTATTATTTAAAATAATGAATAAAAATATTATAATCTAGTAATTTAATCAGGCCAAAAATAAAATTATTCAGCCTGCCGAATGTTCGGCTAAGACGAATAATTAGGAATCCGGCTAATTATTTGACCTAGATATCCTGAATTTCCAGATAATTTTATTTTTCCCATTTATAAAATGGTTCATTTATAATGAATCAAAAGAACTGATGCAAAAAATTGAATTATCAGTTTTTAATATTTTGCATAAATATATTAAGTAATGAAATTTATTACTATTATTAAACCAATATATTTTTTCAGATATTATATTTAAAACTACAAATTATAGGTTTTAATGAAAAATAATGGACTAGTGAGAGAAATCCTTATTATCTAGTTATATTTTCTTCTATATTAAACAATTCTATATATATTACTTTTAAACCTATAATCAAAAAATGGTAAAGGAAAGGTAATAAAATGCTCACCATTAGTAATTCTTAATAATTGGGATTTTTATAATAAATTTCTTTATTTGTCACTAATAATATAAATTATACTTTAGTCAAAAATTTGCAATCATAATTTTTACTCGCATAGTAGGAAAAAGTATTGTGATCATGATCAGTGATATGTTATTGAAACACTGTCCAAAAGCAGGAATTCCATTACTAGTTAGAAATAATTATTTTAGTAGTGGTTGATGTACGTGTCAATGTATGTACAGACCGTAAAAATGCTTAAAAAATTAAGCAACTATTTCTATGTTAACTAGTTAAATTAGTCTATCTTCTAATTAGACCTTCTTATTGCTCATAAACTGTTTTATTGATATCATGCAATACAATTTCCTTTCAGTGATTAGTGGCCATATAAATTTGAGTTTTGGCTATTTGCAAAATAAAGAAAAATATCTTTTTACTGTATTCAATTAAGTATTATTACCCCTTTCTCCTATCTTGTCCTTCACAATAAGCAACTAAATTAAAAAGATTTTAAAATTGATATATAAAGATTAAAATTTTAAGAACATATGCAATTCAAAAAATCACAAACATTCTTTACAAAATAAAAGACACAGTACATACACCAATGGTATAAAAATGCCTTTTATGTCTTTCAATATACGAGAGCAATAAATTTCAGAAATAAACTGTTAAAGTAAAACACTCTTTATGAAATTTTACGCAGCGTTCAAATTTTAATAAATCAATTTTAAAGAAAAATATATTACAAATAATACCGTTTTTAATTCACTCAAAGACGATGGAAATGAGTATAAGAAACTTCTTTTATCATAAGATAATAATATACTGTTTGATAAAGTCATGCTAAAAACAAATATTAAAAGAAATGGGGATTAAAAAATAAAAACAAAAGTTTTCAATCTAGCATTTAGATCATAAAACGAGGAAGCTTTTATTTTTACAAAATACAAACTTATAGCTTGAAATTATGTTATAGTGTGGAAATTTTTATCGAAAAGTTCATAAACCAGAATCAAACATACAACTACACTTGCTAACCTTTCCAAGGAAAAAAAACAGGACATGTTAATTTCTAGCAAAATTAAAAACAAGATTCTCACAAGATCTATATAACACATAAAATATTTTATATCCTGACACGAAACACCATCAAAAGTAAGAAAAATCAGCTGGTTATTTAAGTATACTAGAAAATAAATACCATACCTATAAGACCTATAAAATATAGTTAAAGATGGATGTTGTCGAAATAAAACTAAAACAATGATATGCTTAAGATAGATAAATACATGTGGGTGTGTGTATATTCAACAAATTTTATTACAAAATCTAAAAAAATCAATCCTTAAAATTCAGTAGCTCCGACAAGTTCTAAACTGAAATAAATAAAAAATTATTTAAAATAATCCAAATAAAACTTTGAACCGCAAGAGTGAAAATAAATATTCTCACACAAGAACGCCCTAATCCGTTGTAACTCAGACTGTGCCAAACAGTAAACAAATAAGAATAAAATAAAATCAGCTGTCGTAATAAATTAATCGTCTGCGTGTTTCAAGTGGGAAAAAATATGTAAAATATTTAAATCCATAGAAAACAAATATCGTATATTAATGAATGAGGTATCAAAATAGGCTAAAATTTTCCAGTGCTTTCAAATATATACAATTTTTAACTTTCTTTAATGAGTAAAAAGATATAAATTTGAACTTGAAGAAAAGATGAGAAAAAAAGTAACAAGAAAAAAGGGTTGCAACAAAAATGTCCTGAAATAATGCAAGCCAAGAAGTGTGTTCGCTTGTTATTAGAATTGATATTAATTTGCTTTTTCCACTTGAAACAAAATATACATAAAACATTAGTGATAACTTTTTTGTTGTGTTGGAGAATTTATACTGAACAATTTCACAGGAATACAGATTTAGAACTACTTAATAACGTTTTATCTAAAACAGGCACTGAGGCAACTGCAATGTTGTTCTACAGTTAAAATGTCAATTACAATGTTAACAAAGACTGTTATTTCTTCGCCAATAAAAAGCGAATGAACTTGTGCTTTTTCTGAATGTATTTCATCAGAAGCTCAGAATATTGTTACATTATTCAATTTCAAAACGAAATTTTTACGATACAATTTAGAATAACAGCAAATAATTAAGGATGCATACACTGATTCCAAAAAGTAGAGGACGAATTCGAAATAGGCTTAGTAAAGAAAATTTCAGAACATGTGTAATATACAAGTGACATGCATATAAATAAAGTTATATTTATCTTATAAAAACTTAATTATCTTTATTAAACAACTAAAAACATACATAACTCTTATAACAACAAATTCCTTTATAGTGGCAGCAACCAACGAAACGGCCGGCGAAGCAAACCAGGTGGTAATAAATAATCTATCGTTGCCATCGGAGAGTTTCCAAACGTACACCAAAATTGGTGTTTCCACAGGTGAAAACAATTCACGAATGGTGTCAGGTGCGTGTGAGCATGGTGTAAGGATTCTCCAGTATTGGTGTTTGATGCAAACTACACCACTTGAAATGTATATGAATGCTTCATTTGGTGTTAACTTGAAATAAAATGTTTGTTCACATAATTTTTAAGGTTTTTCAACACCAAATTTGGAGCGACATTACTCCACAGTTTTTAAGTGTAAAAAAGGAAACCAGAAAACGCGCATCGACTTCTACCGATCGGTAGCCATTGCGTATGGAAATCTCTCGCTGTATCAAATTTAGAATGCCGTAACGATACGCTACCTATTTGAAAATAAACATTTTTATATGTTTTCTTATTTTAAAAAAATAGCAGTTATAAGATTATTAATTTTTTTATTAATTCTTGAAATGGGTCCAATAATTTATGACCACCTTGCACAATACGCAACTTGGGAAGATGTACAAAATCAACGCCCAAATATCCTTTTCAGGTTTCTTATTCTTCTGATGGTTTGATTTCGTAGATTTTCTGAAATTTAAGAAAACCGCATTAGTCCCAAAAGACCTCCAACCCATATTTAACTAAATACTTGTCTCGACTCCTATAACGATGTACGGTATTTTAAAAAAATGAGAGGACACACATTTCGTATCCATTTTGTATTACTTCCAAAATTATTATTATTATTTTTTTGCTAATATGGTTGAAATCTCCAATAAATATAACGAAAAAGAAAATCTGCAGAACATAACTTGGAACGGTGCACGAAATTTCAACAGACTTCAGTATTTAGCTGGCCTGTTTGTAATATCATCCCGGGCTAGTCTTTCAGCAGGGGAAAATGACCCAATTTCTCATTTTCCCCTCCAAATTAACAAGACCAAAGGATAAAAGAAGCCTTACGTTTCTAGATGACCATTTTCCCCTAATTACACGTCCCTTTTTCCCTCCATGTTAGGGAAAAGAAGATGTTTACGCAAAACAAATACCAGAGAATAATACAGAACAAAGTGAGTAAATTGGAATTTCTGTGAAGTTTGCTTTTATCAGCACTGTTTTAAATTTTGTTTTCTGTGAGTAATCCAGACAATCTAATTAATTATTACTGATTAATAACATAAAATTAATGAATAGCCTCGCTTCTATGATAAGTTTACCTTAGTCATATACTAGGAAATGAAATTCCGTTCTTTATTGAGAACATTCCAGAGATCCTTGGAATGCTAAAAAACTAAGCATTCGAATTCTTACGTCAAAACTCTCAGCTAAAAGATCATTCAATCTAATCCCCTCGAAGATGGCTAAATGGATATGAAAGAATGTTTTACTTTCAGATTTTGATAATACAAAGCACTTTTTTTATAGAAGTATATTTCCTATTTATTTAAATACTTCTTTATGATTTCTCCGTAAAGGAACGACAAAAATTCTTTAGGAATTTGTGTTGACTAAAGAATATCTGAACTCAAATATTTAGTTCAACATGCACGAACTGAATATTCCATCTATCTTAAACGAACACGAAATTGAATGATTATTCAAAATTTGTCTATGAATTTACATTGATTAAGTAATGTGTGAACTCAAATATTTAGTTCAACATGCACGAACTGAATATTCTGTCTATCTGAAGGGAAAATGAAACTGAATGACCATTCAAAATTCGTTTACAAAAATAACTATAAAATAAATTTTTGATGTGTCTTTACTTTTTAAGTTGTAACAGTCACTAAGAACAGATGTGCACTCGTTCTTTCAACCTCAAAATTTAATGATTCTGACGGAGCATTTTGTTCTAGACTTTTCGTATATTTCTACAAGATGGCGTGTTTTGCGCTTTGCTTCATTGTATACAGAAGAGACTATGCACTTTCGAGCAGTATTTCTACACCTTGATTAATTTGGTAAATTAATCAAGGTGTAGTTACCTTTAATTAAAATTTACAAAAACTGAAAATATCCTATGCGAATAATGCCGGACCAATTTGACGAATTTACTACGGTTTGGGAAAAAGCTCATAAAAATCAAAATAAGAATGATGTTTACAAAATTCAAAAAAGATCATATTACGAAATAAAGGGAATATAAACTAATGCCGATTGCATTTCAATATTTGTTGAAAATCATACGAATAACATAAATGTACAACATTATGAAAAACAGAAAAATCGAATATTAACTTATACTATTAATCGTATATTATTAATATTAATATAAAATATTAACCGAATATTATTAATATT
>BGPR01004676.1:21901-47526 GCA_013235015.1 Araneus ventricosus | reverse complement strand
AGATAGAGTTCTCTCGCGATGCGAATAGTAAGGTGCCATCGTATACGCAACGGTATATCGTCGTTGGCACTTTGCGCAAGTGTTGCAAATGGCGATATATCATCATACGGCACTAAAAGGGTTAAAAACCACATACTAGAGTCATACATCATGCTTGTTGGTTTTTTGAGTTTTCGCATTTACTTACACTTGGATAGACATGCCGACAGAGAGGCTGACTGTATTTCAAAAATGTTTTTTTTCTAACTCGGTGAAGTCTAAACCGTGAAGATTCTTCAAAATCTTGAAGTCGGATTCTTTGACGAGTGCAAAACTTCCCCTTAGTATTCGACAAAGTTGAAGAAATTCCATTTTTCTGTCGGAAAAGATAAACTTCTCAAGGGTAATTTAAGAACACACAGATACAGATTTTCCGTTTACCTTCATTCACCTCCCACCGAAGACAGCGGAGGCCTCGTGGCAAGGTCTCGTCTTTGGGACTTAGGGGTTTCAGGTTCGAAACCACTGAAACTCCGTCATGCATTGGGACTGTTGCACGGTAGGGTATTATACGTAAGGGTCAAACGTCCTCCCGCTGGTGTGGTATGGAAGTTTGGAAGGGGGATGCCAGCTCAGGTGTCGCTCGTCATCTGACCATGGTTCAAAATTGCGAGGTCCGTTCGAAAATAGCCCTCGTGTTGCTTGAAAACGGGACGTTAATATAACTAGCTAGCCAACTCAACTCCCACCGGGGGCTACCACGAGCATGTGGATGAAAAGCCATCGGATAAGTAAGCAATGGGGTTATCGCTTGCCTAATTGGTTTATTAATGGCGTGGGGCTCATTTGCCTCCACTTCGATGACGGGACGCACCTCTTGCGGGAGGTGTTGGACCGGGACCAGTACTCGTATTAACGTCGTAACGACTGTCATTCATATGATCCCGGTTGCTACGGCAGGGCAAGCAGGGTCGACATGTTTTTCCTTCATTGAATATGGGTACTAATTTATTATATGGCTGAAAACATAAATATCTAACTTCAAAAAAGAGAAGGAAATACATACAATCCACCTTTATGGAATTATTTTGTTAGGGTAAAGATGTGTCGCAAGTTTTCGGGAAGGGATAATTTCTGGATTCTTATTAACTAGAAAATCATCCGTCATGGTTTGACGGGTGCAAATTGCCTCTTCATTCGAGAGATTTCCCTTCAAATTTGACGTGTTTAAATAGATATATATGAGAGATAAATGTTTAACATTGATTGAAAACAAATAAAATAGACATATGTTTTATGGCAGGAAATATTTTTTAATGTACATATTATTTAAATATGTTTTTATTCAAGAACCCTCTTGGTAAACAACATTCCGTGTGAAGTATTTTTCTTTGTTTAATAATTTTCCTTGTACTTCAGATGTCTTTGTGTAAATTTTAACGTGATTGGGAATCTTAGACCTTGAAAGTGCAACATAGAGCTGTCCATGTGAAAAGACAGGCTCATCGAGGTAAATTCCAACATGATCGAAAGTTTGCCCCTGCGATTTGTTGATAGTCATCGTGTAAGCTGGAATCAACGGGAACTGGCTGCGGTTGAGAACGAATGGTAGATTCACGTGACTGGAGGCTAATTTAATTCTTGGCAAGAAAACAACATCACCACGATTGCATTCAGATACAATTTGGTGTCCAAACTATATCACATGCATGATATACCACAATTTACTACTCTCTATTAAAACACGGAAATTAATTTGAAATATAGGATTAATATAATTTAAAATTTCTCGGAAACAATTGATCATTTATTTCTCTATTTTAGAGATATTAAATTTGAAATTAGAACGACAATTACTCTTTTAAATTTCTAATGAATGAAATTTATGTTCTCTAACAATGAAATAATGCTGTTTAACGTCTCGCAGTGCTATGGCGCGACTTTTATTGTTGGTGACGTCAGAGCGTTACCGGAGGATCTGGGCTATTATATTAGTAATAATATAAAAACCACAATACAATATATAGGAAATTTTCGATTTCTTAAATTAACCCTTTATTTCCGGACGGTACTTAAATTTACTACTTTAATCACTCTTATATCTTCGTAATTTGACATTTTTTCCTGACACTATTCGCATGAACATGAAGAATGTAGTCTCGAAAGCTATCACTAGAAGGCAGATGAAGACAAAAATTAAATTTTATAATTATTAATCAAATCATTTTATGTAATTATAAAAGTTTTTTCTTCCTTCTTGGAGTTATTCTGCATTAAAACGTATCTAATGATGTCAAAATAAAATTGAAAAGTTGCTGGTAAGTTAATTAGGCGGACAAAGAGTTTAAGCTAACACGTTCTCTTACTTTATTGCTTGTCGTTGTGATATATTTTCGGAGGACTGAATAGTATTGGGCAAAAGAGAAGTTACGTAATAAACTATCTAAGTAGAAAATGATGATGCAAGTCATAAAATCATTAAAGAAAGATAATTTGCAAACTTTTAAAGTTAGCAAATGGTAATGTTTCTGAACCAAAGATGAGAAATTACGTTTTTTTCGGAGATAAATATGCAAATGCATACTAACCTTGTTATTAATACATTATTAAAAGTTTTATAATACTAAGAATTGATCGTTAAAATAATTAGTGTTATAATGAACTTATAGATTATAATATTATTGAAAGCATAAAAGCTGTTTTTCTTGTTAGAAATTAAGAACACGTGTTAGATAAAATATGTCGACAGGTTTTGAAACTTAAAGTGGACGTAAATCTTTAATGTAAACAACTTTCGAAATATGTTGAAAAAAAGAATAAAATGTGAAAACAAAACTTGATCTAAATAACTTATTTTTACAATAGGAATAGAGATTTTAAAGAAACAAGAATATGTTTTTGAATCATTGTGTGTGTGTGTGTGTGTGTGTGTGCTTATGCCACTTTATTTTTTGAGGCAACCAAGCTGCATCACTATATTATCACAAATGAATTTCACAATAATGAAATCAATTCCTAAATGAAAACAATACAAAACTGCTGAAAATTTTCCAAAATTGCATTTATTTTTTTTTTGTATTGTAATTGTATTTGTAAAATTGTAGGTTTATTTTTCTTCAAAATTTCAAAAATGTAAAATGCTTTTTAGGAAACAGGCTTACAGAAGTAATATTAAGTTTAACATTAAACATTTAACGATGATAAAATTGTAGAAGAACACTGTTGCATTTTGACGAATTCATTGTTAATATTCTCATTCCGTTTCCTTGAGTTGTCAAACTATACCAACACATGAAGGAATTTCAGAAATGATTAGTTTTTGAGACTTTGAGATCATTAATCCAAAACCACGGTTTCAAGCAATGATCCCCTAAATTTCATAATTTACTCGCGCGTTATGAGACTCCAAGACAAACAGAGAAGATGTAATAAAAGTTGTGGTAGATGGCAAGTCGTAAAGTTGTCCGTTACACGAGAAAAGTGAAAGCCCTGCGGCTTTCACTGAACTTTAGCAAGATCGGAAAGTAACCGACATTTTCCCACTTCCGTTATGTTTGATAGCAAATAGTGAACCGAGTTTTGTTAAAGCGTTGATTAGGGATGGATGTATATGATTGGAAAGTACATTAACTACATGGTTAATTGTGTTGGTAAATCAATGAATGGCAGGAGATTACATTTTAAAAAATATGTATTGGATTGAGTAATACAATTTACGAGCTTTTTTTTTTCCTTTCTTCTTTTCAAATGTAAAAACGCACTCAAAAATAAAGCTCATTGGGAAAATGTTTCATATTATTTGAAAGAGAATTCGATTATTAGATGTTTAAGAACTACTTTCACTACTAGATAGTGTATTTTGATTTCTTTAATTTTAAAAATTTCTGGGCATTTTCAGATAATTTTAAATAGAATATCCAGTGGACAAAACTGAGAATTTTAGGCACCATTTGCTTTTTGCATTTAATGCAGGTGTTAAGAGTATCGACTTATTCGTTAGATTTGTATTGTGTATGATGAAGGAGCAATGCCCAAATATACTGCTCGCAGTTAATTTTTGCATTTAAAAAAACGAAAAGCGACTAACCAACTTCTTTATTAAACAACTAGCTGTTATGCCCGGCGTTGCTCGAGATTAAAATACTTTCATGACTAATATTTTTGATGTGAAAAAACTACTTTTCTATAGAAAATTACAATATCCAAAATTCTTTTATCGTTTGAACTGCATTTAATTAAATTAAAAATGTCAGCTGAACCAAAAGATTTTTAAAAACCGCCGATAGATAATTTTCTCCATAAGTTATTAGTATTTATTGCATAGGTACTTAAAATTTTGTTCATAAATGAGTATAATAAGTCCTGTTCTATATCATTATCTTTGAAATAATAAAACATTTAAGTGAAGAAATGTGTATAATGAGTCCTATTCTATATTATTATCTTTGAAATAATAAAATCGTTATGTGAAAAAGCGTGCGTTAAAAAAGCAGACATAGGATATATTCTGCATCACGGTGATCTTTATAATTATGAACATTATACTTTTTTCCATAGCTGATTATGCTTCTGTTGTCACTGATATTCTTTATTCATGAAATATAATTCAGTTCGTAAAATATTTCTTATGCATACATTATGTCGGATTTAACACTAATTTCGAAACCGTAACTAACTTTCAGTGATTTTTTTTATATAAAAATAGTTTTTAGAGATCTTGTCTATAATGATCTAGTTCTGTCGAATAACCAGCCATTTGCAACAAACTCTTTATCACAGTTGATTATGTTATTGTCACTGATATTCTTTATTCATGAAATATAATTCAATTTGTCAGATGTTTCTTATGCGTAGATTTCGCTGCATTTAACACTAATTTCTAAAAAGTAACTATCCTTTAATGATTTTTTATATATAATTAGCTTTTAGAGATCATGTCTATAATGATTTAGTTCTGTCCAAGAACAAACCATTTACAACCAACTCTTCTCCACAGTTGATTATGTTTCTGTCGTCACTGATATTCTTTATTCGTGAAATATAATTCAATTCGTAAAATATTTCTTATGCATACATTATGTCGTATTTAACACTAATTTCGAAACCGTAACTACCTTTCAGTGATTTTTTTATATAAAAATAGTTTTTAGAGATCTTGTCTATAATGATCTAGTTCTGTCGAAGAACCAGCCATTTGAAACAAACTCTTTTTCACAGTTGATTATGTTATTGTCACTGATATTCTTTATTCATGAAATATAATTCAATTCGTCAGATGTTTCTTATGCGTAGATTTCGCCGCATTTAACACTAATTTCTAAAAAGTAACTATCCCTTAATGAATTTTTATATATAATTAGTTTTTAGAGATCATGTCTATAATGATTTAGTTCAGTCGAAGAACAAACCATTTACAATCAACTCTTTTCCACAGTTGATTATGTTTCTGTCGCCACTGATATTCTTTATTCGTGAAACATAATTCAATTTCTAAGATGTTTCTTATGCATAGATTTTGTCGTGATTAACACTAATTTCTGAAAAGTAACCACCTTTCAATGATTCTTTTATATAAAAGTAGCTTTCAGTGATCTTGTCTATAATCATTTAGTTCTGTCGACAACAAGTACGAGTGAAATAATTTAACAAGAGTTATCAAAAATTAAACTTTGTATTATACAGAATGGCGCAAAAATGCAGCAACTCCCAATAAAATACAAAAGAAAGATATTTAATTACAAAAAAGAAAATGCAGAAGAAACAGAAGAAATAAACAATAGTGATAACAATACACCTTTTGCGCGCCAACGCAGCAGCATCCAGTTATTGCATCATCAATATTGTTCATAATTAACTAACCAATTAAGATACAATCAGAAGATTGATTTGTCGAAGAACAAACCATTTATGAGCAAACATTTCAACACATGAATATAGGTAATACAGTTTTCATATGTAGATTATTTTAAAACATTTTCCATTTTTATGAAGCCATTAGATAAAACAGTATATCAGAATAATGATCATTTCATATCGGTAAGTATTAAAAAGTATTTAGCAAGTCTACAGTTAATATTAATAATGTAAACATTCATTTTTTAAGCTATGGTATCGTTTAGAGATTCATCTTACGTCTTTAACGAAGATCAATCTCTGTCGCTGTTTTTCTATTATATTTTTTAACGAATATTTAGTAGAAATAAAAAAGACACAAATGACGAAGAACTCGTTGCATTTTGGAAATAAAATCAGAATATCTAAAATTTATTTCAGTGTGCATCTGTATGATTATTTAATTATCTATAAGTATACAATATATTTAAGATTACATTTTTCCTTTACTAAAACATTAAAAATATATTTTATGCTTTGCAAGCACAATTTCTAATGCCATCCAAATTTTTACATTCTACACTGCTACTTATTCTCCAACATCCGGGGATTGCCTTTTTATTTAATAATCGAATTACCTACATTTTACGCTGAAATCTTAATGGAACGGTACTCTTGCTCTGCATTTCTAACTATATGCAATACTTTCATAAATTGAATTATTCAATTTGTGAAATAAAATTAACCTTATGAAAGCTTTTCTATAAAGTCTTTTTGAAGTCCTTTTCATGGAAATGTTGCATATTCTTAACAGCGTGTGTTTTCTATACTTGCTGATGAAACAAAGCAACAATCGCTTACTTGTCTGAAATACTCCCTAATTTGAAATTAGTTATTTATTATTAATAATAATTAATTATCCATTTATTATTAATTATTAATTTAATTATTTCTATAAAAACATTAGCCTATGTAAAGAATTTATCTATATGAATGCCAATTCCACTACATATATTTTTAAAATATACATAGTTCTAGAATACATTTTTCTTCTAATGGCTTTGGACATTAAAAGTTTTCGCAAAGTGTAAGAATAAAATACGATAACTAAAGTAATCATAAATTTCTTATAATGTTAATAAATTATACTCTCGAACGAGAGAGCTGTGGGTTTGAATTTGAGTCATCTGATATCTAGCATCATTAAAAAAATGATAATTAGTATTTGCACTGAAACAGAAGAATATCAGAAATTGTGGTTTACTGTATAGAATTGTTCGTGACTTTCTTGTATACGGCACGAAAATGTGAGCGATTATCCCATTTAACAGATATCCTCAAAAACCATTTTTTAAACTTGTATTCTGTCAGTGGTAGTAATCCTGTAAAGATCTAACTTTTTAATCTTGGGTCACAGATTATCTTGCCGACCTGACATCAAAAAGTATATTTATTACAATTACTCAAAAAACTTTCAATTTAATTATATTTTGTTCAATGGGTTGAATAGGGTCAATGAATAAGATATGATTAATAAAGTAATCATAAATTTCTCATAATTTTATTATCAAGATACTTCCAAAGTCATACACGGTGTCCCTAAAAACTGTATAAATTAAGAACCACTGATCAGAAGGCTCTTAAATTTGATCTGAAAACATTTGGAGCAATGAAATTTTGTTTTGTTAAGGAAAAAAAATTCTTCAAAAATTTACCAATTACAAGGACTTTGAGGGTCATTATAAAGAAAGCTCATATAGGAATAATGACGCAGTCAGAGGCTTAATCTATCCTATTAAAATTCGAAGGTAAACAAACGTATGTATGTATGTCCTTCTATCTTCTCACGAACCGCCGAACGGAGAAGCGCGCGGAAAGTACCAAAAGATGGGAAATAATCCAAGGCATCCATTTCGGCCATTTAAATTCCGAAAATACAATTAGTAAAAAAGATATTAACTAAAAACTAATTAACAACAATAATTTTCTTTGTTGCAGCGTAATTCAAACCGTTTTCATTGTTTAAACAAATATTTAATTGCGTGTTTCTCTTTCATTGTTGAAAACTTGAACGCAACAATGCAATATGTAAACCTGAACAATGCAACAAGTCAATGTGGATAGCGTTGTGTGCGTGTTTGCGTAATTAATATAAGGAAACAGGGAAAATTAGATTGCTCAAATAGGGTTTTTACTAAAAAATGTTGTTTCCCGTGAGGTTTTACTTTGAGATTTCATGTATGTAGTGCATCTTGCTTCATGCGTGCATACTTCAGTTCGAATAAATGGTAGTTACATTTGTTTAATTACATCAGGGATGGAGAGTGGAGGAGTCGGTCTTTTTTGGAGGAGTCAGAGTTGGTTTTAATACCATGTTTTAATTTATAAACTTTGGAAGTATAACCCTCGTTGTTACCCTTTATCTCTAAAATAAGACATTAGTTATATTTTTAACACATGTAGTTTCCGAGATATAGAGGATCGCGTCACCAATTCATGCGTATTTTTGCCCAACTTCGCGACTCAGTAGTCGCTGAACTACAATTCCGATTTTCAATTTTTTTTTGTGACTTCTGTTGTTACCCTTTATCTCTAAATTAAGACATTATTTATGTTTTTAACATATGTAGTTACCGAGATATAGAGGAGCTCTCATACAGCATTTTTTATGGCGTTCTGGCGTGTGAATCAAATTCCTTCCTGAGACTCGAATGGGAGGAACGTAGTCCTATGTTAAAACGAAGTTAGGTTTTTCTTATTAATTTTTGAAATGGGGCCAATAATTTATGACCACTCTGTATTTGTGAGAGCTAGAAATTTATTGCCCACTAGAAAACTTAGGAACTTCTACAGTGGTTTTGACGGGAAGCATCTTTATGTCTGTCGTCTTTCAGAAACACAAGTCATAAAATATGATGGAAATCAAGTCAGTTCATTTGGAAACACTTTTGAGTTAGCCCATAGCTCAGATGATTTTTCAAGCTATCTTGGCGACGAAACATGTCTTTGATTTTTATTGATTTCTCCATTTCTTGCCTTCAATTGTCTGATCGTGTAAAGTTGTAAATCTTTCTCGCTTTCGCAACAGAGTTGTCTACGAAACAAGAAAACAGTTTTTCGCTCTATTTTCATTTCTTAATGGTAAGTAATTGTCCATTTTCGGTTCAACCAAGAAATATCGGTCCTCATTTATCTCTGCTGTTAGAAGATTTATTTTGATTACTTATCTGTATCTAATATTTGTAAGAATTAAATGGTTTCAAAAGTAGTAATTAAATTGAATTCTTTTAATTTTAGTTTGATATATCCTAAAGTGAATACTTGAGTAAAGTTACATCTGATAAAGTTCACAGCTTTATAAGCTGACTATTCTTAGAGCAAATTTTTTAAAATTAATTTTAAATTCAAAATTTCTAGTTTCTACTAATGCTATGAATCTTAATATTCATAACGCCCAGTCTCGAGCTAAAGTAAATGGAAAAAGTTTCAGCTACCGTTTAAAGAGCCTTCATCGAGAAATCTAATGTATTATTTTTAAAATTGAATTTACACTGGTTCAAAAAAAAAGAAAAACGCAAGCGGGACTTTTAAGAACGATATTTTAGGGCTTTTATAACCTTTTATTCAACTTGAGTGTCTTGTCTTCAAATTTTGAGATCGATTTCTTACCCACTTCCAATCAAGCTACAGCTTTGAAATTTAGCACAGTGGTGTGTTTCCGGAGACAATGCAATATTATGAAAAAAATTGCAATCTATACCTATTTTAAACCTAACAAAATGATATTAAAATTTCAGCCCTATATTTGGGAGATAAAGTTTGGAAGGTGGTAACCTCACGTCATCGCTAGACGACATGCAATAGAAGGGGGCGCGGCCTGTGAATCATCCCCATTTCGGAGCGGCTTAAGGGTCAAAGGTCAGATCGCTGAAGTGAGTACTGTTTCGTCTCTCGGTCTGTGTCGTACTTTTTTCAAATTCGTAATATGTAATATTCGTAACGAATATTTAATATGTGCTTTATATTGGAGAATTCGGTAATTGAATTTGGTTTACTATGCCTAACATGTCGCGTGTATTCGTGACAGCCGTCACTAAAAAGTAGAAAATAAAATAAATAAAAAACAATTTTAAGGTATAAGCTTTTATTCATGCGAAAAAATGAACGCAAAAGTTGAAAGTAATTTTCCTGATTACAATAAAATGCATGGCTCGAATAAAAGCGTGGGTGCCTTTACCTTATAGGAATATTTCAATTGTTTAAGGAAATAAACACAAAATATAAGGTACTATATAAGACGCCCACTCTTTTATTCGAGCTATGCATTTTATTGTAATCAGAAAAATTATTTTCAACTTTTTCGTCCATTTTTTCGCATGAATAAAAGCTGATACCTTAATTTTTATTTATTTTATTCTTTTGGGGGTGTTTGTATGGGTATACGGCTGTTGGGTGTTTGTGAGAACAACAGATACCCGTCGGAAATCGTCTGAAGGAACTTCAAGGTCTCTAGAGGAAACCACAGATGGGAGGAGCCCTCTTTCATTTTTATATCGATTCAAGGAAATTTTCACTGCAATTGCGCACGGAAATGCTACGTAAATTTCCCACTTCCATGTCACTTTTCATATGCTAGCTTTGCTATTATTATTGCCACGAAAATCGTCCAGTTGGTTTTCGGTTGATGTAGTCCAACAAGGAGGATAATAGAAAACGATGTTTTCTTCCACGAATATTACAGAAACACGATGTGTACAATGGAAGAAGACGGCAAATCACTAATAGATAACATTAATATCACCATCAGTAGCGCTTCACTAATAAATAACATTAATAGCACCATCAGTAGCGCTTCACTAATAAATAACATTAATAGCACCATCAGTAGCGCTTCACTAATAAATAACATTAATAGCACTATCAGTAGCGCTCAGCATCTAACAATTTAACAGTTTGTACAATGCACAAAACTCCAAAGAGAATAACTCGTTTCAGGAATTCGGGTTTATATAGCTTTCCGACAGGGTGTCACATTACAAGAAATTGCCTCGTACAATGAAGCATCAATTCCAAAAGTAATGAAATTGAAGCATGTTATAATAAACTAAAACACGACAAGACACAACATGGCAAGCAGGCTGCTTTCTAATTGTTGATAGTACTATAAAAAAGATATAATTTTGTCAAAATTTTCTATCTGGAGTGTTGATTAGAGTATGAGTGAATGTTTAATTAGTAATTCTAAAAGCAATCAAATTGAAGCATGTTATCTTAATATAAATCAAAGTCATTGTGGCTAAGTTCCACATCTCCTCCTAAGCCAATCGACTATTTTCAACCAAATTTTGCACACTTATTATTCAAGACAAGGGTTATGAACGTTTCAAAGTCCAAAGGTTAATTAAACAGTCAGTTAATTAAAAATTAACCGAAACCGTTTTACCGCCGTAACTTCGGAGCAAATAGTCCGACAAAAAATATTTTTATACCATCTTAAACTTTAATTTTTTTACTTTTCAATGATGCCAATTTTATTTCCGTGTAATATTTCCTTTCAATTTTATGAATTTTTAAACTTTTTTAAAGAGATTGATTACTTGCAAACGATTTTGAAACAAAGAACTTCGCTACTAGGAAACGGTGAGACTTTGAACAAGTTTCTTTTTATTTCACTGTCAACATTAAAAGGCCTAAAAGTTAATTAAATTTTCAGTTAATTAAAAATTAAACAAGATTTTGAGTTTTCAATGATGTATTTCGAAAGTGTTATGCTACAATAACTATTTTTTTACTATATTAAAGTTTTAGAAATAGCTTTTCAGTGATACAAATTTCATTTGCGTTCAGATTCTTGCTCTCATTTAAATAATTAAAAAAATTCAATTGTGTATAAAATTCACAATTTGTAGCTGTTGCTAGAACATATAAACAAAAATTCTGGAAGAATACTGATGAAAATTTTAAAAGCAGACGATTCCTAATTTATATCGGTAACAACTATTGACCTGGTTTATTTTATCGCTTTTTATTAATGAAAATTTTACTATTTAATTAATTTTCCCAAAACATTCGTCAAAACCCTTCTTATACCTCAATATGTATAAACGAAATTCGAAGTAATAACGTTTCAGACGGTAAAGGAATTTATATGTATTATAATTTTCTATACAAAAATGGATTTTCATTAAAAATATTAGACATAAAAGTATTTTAATCCGATCAACGCCGGGCATAACAACTAGTAACAAACTAAAACACGACAAGACACAACATGGCAAGCAGGCTAGTTTCTGATTGTTGTTAGTACTATAACAAAGATATAATTTGGTCAAAATTTTCGATCCAAATCTGGAGTGTTGATCAGAGTATGAGCTAATGTTTAATACTAACCCTTTATTGCGCGGTAATACTTAATTTCGTCAATCATAATTTATCCCTGAACTCAAAATTTACAATGTTCTGAGGAAAGTATTCAGACTTGGTTCATAAACTAGTTAGTTTTACCTACAAATGAGGCCAAATGGTATTGCCAACAGCAAAGTCGAGTTAATCCTAAACATTGGTACAAGAATGCGAAAGTTTGGGATGGTCGTCCAAGTAAAACTACTCCAAACAGATTACCGTTACGTGATTTAGCAAACGGCATGATATCCTTTGAAGCTCAGAAATCATTGATCGTACTCTGATCGTGATCAGCTATCGTACTCTTTTATAGTGAGCACGAGCACAATGCCACTCAGTAAAAAAGTTTGTAGCACGTGACCATTCAGACAAGATGACAGAAATCGTGAGTTGTATTCAACCGGCTTGAAAATGCACACGATGGGGACGGAAAATCGTGATCAGTGGAAATTCAAGCCAATCGGGTGTGACTTTGACAGTGACGTAATTCGTCAAGAATGGCGCAACGATGACCGAAATCCTGTCTACTGGTTATCTCAATGCGTCACGTGATACAAACTTTTTGCTGAGTGGCATTGTGCTCGTGCTCACGAGAATAGAACACGGCAGCTGTCAGTGTGCTTTACTGTGGAGTCTTTATAAAGATAGCCTATTCGATCGTCGTAAAGAAAACGCATCCTATTCAACTGCACATGAAACCTCATATTTCTATCTCTTATGCTTTCTACAACTAAAATAAACACGAGTGTATTTGATTAATAGAATGTAAAATATATCTTCATTTTACCGTATAAATTGCAGTTCAGCGTTTCTTTTACAAATAGTAAACATTGAAGTTCTACAAAATTTGGCTGAAGCTACAGATAGCTCATTCTTAAGGATGATGAGCAAGTACTAGTTAGTTATGGGATGTAATTGGCAACATTTTTTGTGCCGATGTTATCTTTAGTCATTCTTTATTTGTTGCAATAAGTGATATTTAAACCATTATTTAAGTAATTAATTGTTCTTTCATTATACAGGTACCCACTAAAATCCCTTACCACCCTTTTAAATAACGATTGCTGCAGCTATCTTCATACGAGTGGTGTCTAGGCGTAGTAAAGTGACTATGCGGTACTGAACGAAACCACTTACAGTGCCACCTGGTGGGAAACGGTGGAGTTACCGTTATTATCTATAACACGGTACAAGATAGAGGAAAAAAGTGAATTACAAAGTTGTAGATCATTATCGATTTAGTACAAAAAGACACCTTATAGTCATGACTCATAAAAATAGAACGTTTAAAATGCACATTTGTTTGTTTTCAGCTCCGGAACGTATGGTTCCAACATGACGGTGCGCCTGCGCACAAATCATCATCAGTGAAGCAGTACCTGATGGAGGAATTCGGGGAACAAATAATCGGGTATCGTGGTTTTCAAGAATGGCCTCCACGTTCACTTGATCTGACTCCAATGGACTTTTTCCTGTGGGGATACCTCAGACAGCAGGTGTATGCGACCCCTCTGCCAACATTGCAGGACCTTCAACGACGCATTACGGACGATTGTGCCAATATGACACCCGCTATGCTACACCGTGTGCAACGTGAAGTTCAAGCAAGGGTCCAGATGTGCATTGTCGCTGACGGAGAGAAGTTTGAACATCAAAAATAAAAGTAGCTTGTGATAACTAGATGTTTTGTTTTCTTTGTTTAGAATGTTTTGTCACGTGTCAGTGTAGGAAATCGCGAACAAACAAATACGTGTTTTAAGCGTTCTGTTCTATCCTATCATTACGTCCACAGGTGTCTTTTGTACTTAATCTCTACGATGTCTACTAACTTTGTAATTCACTTTTTTCCTCTATCTTGAACTGTTTTAGATATAATAACTATCTACCGTTTTCCTGGGTGTATAGTGGTTTCATCCAGTAGTGCATAGTCACTACCATACCTGACACCACTCTTTATGAAGATAGCTGCAGCCATTCGGTATGTAAAGGGTGGTAAGGACTTTAGGTGGGCACTCTGTATAATGTATGTAATGTATGAATAAGATTAGTTCAAAACTACTTATCGGCAAACAGCACACTTTTATTTGCCAACTCTCAAGATGATACACATATTAAGTAGGGTGGGAGAGAAGGTAAAGAAATTCAATTGGAACTCCGTAAGTGCTGCTGCTTGATTCATAATTTTCAAACACTCCTGCAGGAGTATTAATGCTTTCTCTCTAAGATTTCTTTTCCTTCACCTAATTCAATTGTCTGATCACGTAAAGATGTAACTTCGCTTCCATAGCAAATTATCTGCGAATAAAGAAACTATTTCCTCGTTGAGACATCACTGCTTTATTATTAATAAGAGCATCTAAGCAAGCACCAGAATGCCTGGGTCCCCTATTTTCCTCCTATTATTATGAATACACACTTACATCTAAGAGGAATATATCTATTATATCTCTTCTTAGGCTAACACTTCTGCCATTAGTTTCTTTACATAACATATTATGGGATATCTTGAATAATGCAGTTTCTCTAATCGAAACTATATTTTAACGTGTTTTGTTGTGGTCTAGTGCTAAGGTCCCTCCTTTGGGTTGGAGGACTCCAGGTTCGAAACTGGATTCCATTGAAGTCTTGTATTGCTGCCTGTTACACATTAACCCTTTGCCGCGCACAGTGTAAGCACAAGATGGCTACTAATTTCATTCTCTTCTCAACCATAATTCATCATAAGGGAGAAATAATAGGTTTAGGATAGACTAATAGTACTCCTTTTAGAATGTATATAGCAGCCTTGTAATGAAATTTCGTTTCAGAATAGGAATTATTAAGTCAAGTTTGGGAAAATTCTTTACCGGAGATAAGAATTTTTTCACTTCTGGACGTTTACAATTTAGGAAATTCTGTAATTTTCCTCAATATTCTTAGAGTTTTATGATTGTTTGTAAGGATTCAACAATTTATTTTTGATTGTGTCCAAAGGTGGCTGTATCTAGGGGGTTCTCATATGGGGGGTGACACAAGGGGAGGGATCAATACGAAGGGGGGCCATGTCGCCCCATGATATTGAAGAAGGTTTGAGAGGGGATGCAAGTTCATGTGTCGTCTTCGTCATCTGTAGCTGCAGTTCAAAAAAAAACTTACGGCCGTCTCAAAATAGCCCTCATTTTTGCAAAATGAAACTAAAATAACTAAATAACTAGACTATACATGTTTTTCTCTTCAATTCTTTTATGTTTGTGCAGAAGATTTAAAAATCAATTTTCACTCATTTCGGCCTAAATACTCTGAAATTATGCAGTTCACAGGTTTACGACGATAGTACAATGTTTTCGGTGTTTTCAGAACTTTTAATTCAATTAAATAGATTCATTTTTATTTTTTTACCTTATGAGAAAAGTTATATATGATTGTTGCATGAGCAAAAAATTTATTGCAGATTCCATATTATTATAATAATAAATTATGATATATATTAAAAGACTACACAATACAGATAGTATTTAATAAAAATTAATTTTAAAAATGCGTTTTTTAATTATTACAAAAGTCAAACATTTATTTCAAAGTCTGAAGAGTCAAACCAAACACTATAAACTGTGAGGCAAACATTAAGGTCAGAAAAGAAAAAATCTTAAGATTCATAAAATGAAAATATACCAAATGTAACTAAACTTTCGGTAGTGTGGTTTCTATATTTTATACAGTGTTTGCGAATCTTTACTAGGTTTGAACTCTTACTAATATCTAACTGAACATATTACGCCCACGGCGTTCCCCTTCGAATCAAGACTTCAACAAAGTGAAAAAAACCGCCACATAAGATGAAAAATTCTGAAAACAAAAAAAAAGAGTACACATTGATTTTCTTTGCTTATTTTTTATTTCACTTGTGTGGCCATTTCAACTGTAGAAAATAAACAATACAGCACATTAATTCAATAAGTATATTAAAGAATAGCATTGAAAATGTTATAACAGCAGTAAAATGAAGACATAAACATGTTAAGACTGCCGAAATATAATCAGAAGTCATTTGACAGTATGACGTATCCTGCCTCCAGTCAGCCAGTAATTCAGAAAGCATGTTGGAAGCTCCGGGACTTCCGCGGGAGAATGCTCGCTAGAGAAAAATCTCTTGAACTTACCGGAAAAATTGATTAAAAAACTGGAAAAGATATTTTAAAGTTCTTGTTTAAAATCAGAACCAGTATTCAGTTATCAAAGCTGAAAAAAATTGAAAATAATAGTGTTATTAATAACTGGATGCAGCAAATTTAAAAAAAAACAAATAATTCGATGTAAAACTGACTTATTTTTAAAAAATTCTAAAAAGTTAATTAGTATGTTGAAGCTCAAAACAAACTTCAATTATAGAAAATGGTGTTGTTTCCTATCCGTGGGCATTGATTGGTTTCAGGATCATTAGAAAGATATACCGAGCGTAAATGTTGACAAATGACTCCAAACAACACAAACACTAAGTAAAAGACAAGAATTTAATATTTTAAAACTTCCCACTTCAGGTTGCATTGACTTCAATTACATGACTAACCTTGTTGCCAAATTCAAGGCTGTGGTGCGATAACAATTCGTCTCGGACATGCGCACTTTTAGCACAGCGACAAACTTGCCTTTCATGAAGAATAGATAAACTGTACTATTAAAAATATGGCATTAACCCGCAGTGTAGAGTAAAGGATGGATCACGGGAAGAATTTTTTTGACTTTTTTTGCTATAACCGCGCCGCACCATCTTGGTTACAACAAAATGTTATTATTAGCGTATTAAGGATAACGATGGTGACTTCTGGCGTATTTTATTTGAACAATTTTAAGATATTTCACGACGGGATAGGGTCTTGTGTAGCCCTTCAATTGCACAAATATGTGTTCAAAGAGGTCCCTGGAACTTCACTTTTCTAGGTAAGAATCCACTTTCAATATTATTAAAATAATTTTTGTTTGTTGTGATTGCCGTTGAAAAGCTATGGTAAATAAGTACTTTATTAACTGATTTGGCAGTTACAAATCAATTTCTAGTGATTGTTTACAAATTTTTTGTGATTAATTATGAAGCTCAACTTCTTTAATTGTTGTTGACTTTGTTTATTGGTCTAAAATTATTACAAGCTATCATAAAGACAAACTTTATTGACTGAAACTTTGATACGTGACTTTTATTTGCTTATTAAGTTTTGTTTGAGCATTTTATTTTCTTATATATTTTAAATACCAAATAATAAAAAAATCAATAGGTAGAAAATTTAAAAAATATTTATAGATTAGTATTTCCAATTTAATGTGTGCTGTAAAATGAAAAAACTTTGAAGTAGGCAATATAGCTATGTTTTTCTTTTGATATGTTTTACATATATTACATACAAACAAAATTTAATACTATATGCAGCATAAAAAGTTTATGAAAATTTTTTGAGCTAAGTGTATACCAAAATTAAATTACTGATCTTGTTTATACACATACCTCCATGAGTTAACCCTAATATAAATAAAATCACATCACAAACTTTCACTACACAAGTACTCAGTTGTTTTTTTTCTAGCTGGAAGGCATTACAGTTTCTACATATTTTGTTAACGTATGTTTTTCCCCAGAGCTGGTGATTCTCTACAAAGGTAAGATGTACAGTCATATCCTGTAATATATTTTGAGAAAATAGTAAGATAAAGGAAGGAGTAACTGCTTAAACTGTAGATGCTAATGTCGCATATCTTATCAGAATTCCAGGGGGCCAGGACTTCATCTATGAAATGTAACATCTTATGTTGGGCAGAAGTTACCCTTAACAACATCAGGCACTGGAATGAAGTTAAACTCAAATACATGTGGGTAGATTCTTTCTGGACAAACTTTTAGAGAACTGACCCATATTTGTATGTGTGTTTCGCTTCAGAAAAGAAACGGGAAAATATCCAGCACAAGTCAAGCTGATCACTGAGGAACAGTTCTGCTCAAACGCACATCAGTCTACAAGATTTGTACAACTTTGTTTTAAGACTAAAATCAGAGATAGAACTAATAACCGTCTCTTCTATTAAAATACACCTTGAGCGTACCATGTAGTGTTTAACGCACTAGGTTATTTATGCCTTGAATAATAAATGCTGCGATAAATAATAAAAATCACATAAGCTACGCTAAGGATTTTTTTTGTTTGAGCTATGGTCAATTTCTTAAAATCTTTTTTTCTAATTCGATTTAAAAAACCAGATATCAATGGAATATAATGGACAATATATTATAATATAATATAATATAAGCTATAATATAATATATTATAATATATTATAATGCTAATATAATATAATATAACAATAATATATTACTGTATAATATAATATATTATAATACTCAATATAATATAATCATAATATAATATAATATAATATATTATGTATAATATCTCACTTATCGATCTATCTCTTATATTATCTTATACACAAAAAATTTAAAATAAAAAATACACAGCTATATTGGTAATTAAAATATGCTGTGTATTTTATATTTAATTTTATATACTATTATACTTGCACCATGTCATTTTGATGTTTTCCACTTTGTGCCTTGGTTTTCTTTTTTCAATTTTATTTTTTTTTGGATGTTTTGCCCTTTATTTAAAAATGTTTCTGTTTACTTTTTTGCATCGTTTTTTTTTTTATTTCAGGTATCTTCTACTTCTTTCTTTCAATTATCTTGTTAGGCTGCCGTTATGGTATATGTTTTTTGTTATCGTGTAGTTCTCAATGGTGTTTTTGAGCGTGAAAACGTCTTTCCGCCTCGTTGCAGTGATAGTCGGTCGAACTTTTACATGTGACAAAAATACCATCAGATCTAGAATCGCTAACTACAGAGACCAATAAGACACGAAAAGAGTGGTTGATCCCACAACGGATAGATCATATCTGTATGAGAAGTTTTCGAAAATGTTGTTTTGTCTGCGTGACGTCATGGTGCCAGTGCTGGGAAACGCCGCGTGATTGTTATGAATAGGTTTTTATGCAGGTTATGAATAAGTGTAGCGATGGAAACGCGTTTAGCTAGGGAGGTTGATTCTGGTGTCATTTTTTACTTTGAGGGAATTATTGGGACCCAAGTGAGATAATAAAATGACTTATCCAAAATATAAGTAAAAATCGGTATTAAATTGAAAATTTCCAAACTCACGCACATGCTGGAATTATATAATACAGTTTTGTTTCGAATTTTGTGAAACTTGCAGGATACTTGACAATACGTAAAAGAAACATTGTGATGATTTGTCACACAATATTTGTTTACCTGACGTCATCATACCAGTGTAGGTGCATTACGCGTGATTGTTATGAATTACCTTTACCTTGCGGTTATAAATAGTGTAGCGTGGAAACGTGAAGATGTTATAAAACAAGTATTCTTATTATGCCGCATTTGACTTTATAATCTCTTTTAATACGTAATATTTACACAGGCTCCGGCCTGTAGTTTTGGGAAATGGGCCTCAAATCCACAAGGTTTATCGTGCGTAGCAAGGTTCTATGTTAGCTTTGCGTTACCTATTCTGTGTAAATATTATATAAAGATTGATAATTAAGTACTATGTGCTCCAACTTCTTTACTTCATTTTCTCACAAACAATCTACGGCGCGGGCC
The DNA here is from genome assembly GCA_013235015.1 of Araneus ventricosus. Taxonomy (NCBI): domain Eukaryota; kingdom Metazoa; phylum Arthropoda; class Arachnida; order Araneae; family Araneidae; genus Araneus; species Araneus ventricosus. The sequence continues at coordinate 27,671 of BGPR01004676.1, read as the reverse complement.
CGGTGCCGTCTTTTCTTATCCTTCCTTTTGTTTTAAATTAGTGTAAAATATCTTTTTTATATTTGTTATCTGCAACTATCATTTACTATATAGGTAATATCTTATTTATTTCTTTATTTCTTTTTTTTTTAAAATTTTTAGATTAGCCTCATTTTTTTCATAATTTTTCTTTTAGTGGAATCGTTTAAATTTTTAAAAACTTAAATTTTCCTTCAATATTTTTGCAACAAATTTTGTTTCCATTTTCACCATTTCTCTCTGGTTGTTGGAGTCTTGTTCTTCTCTCGTAGAATCAGCCTGTACTCTGACACGGCTCTCAGTATGAATGTATAAAATTACACAAAAGGAAATCAAATTTATTTTCTTATCGATAATATTCTTCTTCTGCTTGTGATAAAATTTAATAAGAATCATCGCAAATGTGCTCCTTGGCCCAATGTTATTAGCTAAAGTGTTTGGAAAAGGCAGCAGAGTATGCAGCAACAGAATAGAAACTAGCAATATCTTCAATAATAATAACACTCACATAAAGAATCACCTTAATCTCAAAGTGATACAATATTAATAATGAACCGAATAATGCGATAGAATAATGGGAAGCTTATTATGAAGCAATAAAACAGATTACAAAGCATTAAATTGCTCACTTATTAGGTAAGGTCTTCCACTCAAATTGATAGCCCCGCACTAGGCTTTTGAACATTCATCAAAAAAAGTAAGGAGATGAGTAATAAAACTCATCTTAGCACTAAGTGAATAATGAATTATTTTTATTTATTTTTGTGTTCAGCTTTCTTCCTATTTCTACATAATATTTCCGTTGACATCATACACACTATGTCATAATAAAAATGCTCTGAAACTATCGTGAAAAAAAGCACAGTATTACGTTTTTTTTAGTAATCATCTAAAATGGTTTCAGTGACCCTAAAAAAAATTCTGTTTACTTCATCTGTTTGTTTTCGAATATAGATGGCGCCATGGACTATTGTTTCTTTAAAAAATGAGCTGATTTCTTTTCGTTAAAAGAAAGTTAACATTGAATTTGTTATTACGTGTGGACATTTTTCTCTTTTTCTCTTATTCTGAGCATTGAATTTGAGACATATTTATGATGGCGTTCTGCTTTAAAACTACTATGGCTGTTTTTTTTAAATCATCTTATTAATTTATAACGTAACTGGTTTTTGTTTTCTCTTTCTTTAGAAATAATGTACTTACTTTGATGTATAGATCTCCTTTGTCTGTTGGGAAATTTTGGGCTAAGAGAAGCTATATTTGGCGTAAATAAAGCTTCTAACAGAAAAATTTCCCAATTATTATTGAATCGACTCGAATAAAGTCCTTAGCCCTTAGAAAAAGAAAATGGACTAAGGTAGTAGTTCTTCTTCATTTTATTACCTCTAGGTTTATCTTTGTTCTTTGCTTTCTTTGTGTGATATTCATTTCAGTGACTCCATAATAATGATAAATGGACTAACTTTTTTATAGAAAATTTAATTTATAGAAAAAGAGAACTTTCATGTTGAATTAACTTTATCTCTTTTTAACCACAGGAATTGTTGGGAAAAGTTTATCCTTAAGTAATTTACCTATAAATCTAAATTCCCTAGAAGAAGGAAATTAGTATTTTTCTTTATATGCAACATCTTTATGTCTTCATAACAATTGTAACCAAAATTGAGAGAGTAATATAATGACTGATGTGCGATAACTCTGATAATTTCTTTCCAATTTTGAAAACTCTAGAAAAAATCATCACCACATTTATATTCTTCCATCTGTATGCTGAAATTCGATAACAGAAATTCAGAATTAAGTAATGCAGAATTAAAATTTCAGGTATTTTACCTTTAAAGTTGCTGATTAGGTTCTGCCTACAATTACAGTTAAAATGATTTTTTAGAATTCCCAGATGCGGTAAATCTTCTAATAACAAAGGCCCAGTAGTTGCCTTTAAGCAACATACAATTTTGACGTCTTATAAAATCCTGAAATAAATTCTGACTCTAATGTTTGTTGTTGTAATATTATATATATTGAAAATTTGAATCAGGTTTACAACATATTGTTACAACGTTATATAAAGAGTGTTTCCCTGATATCCTAATCTTGGCGACAAATTTGGCGTGCCGACATAAAACAAAGATAGCGACCATTTTGACGACAAGCGACAAGGTTGGCATTTTAAACAAAGGAATTTCCTAGAAGGATCGAACTTTCAGCTTATTTCTACTGGCTTCATGAACTTTTCTGGGGAGATAACGTCTACCACTTCCATGTGGGGTCCCTTCCTGTTGAAAAAGTATAAAGCAAGCTCCTCAAACCAAAAAAAAAAGAGTTAGTTAGATTTTGATCAACAGCAAGATGGTGAGCTAACAAAGCCTTTGAGCACTTTATAGCTGAGACTAACAGTATCTCAGGTGATTCTTACAAATGCTGTTTTAATACATACTTAGTGCTACGTTCTTTCCTTTAAATCATGTAAAAATAAGACCTCTTTACATTTTTTAATCTGCTTATTCGACTGCATTCGTACACCCTACGAATAATTTTGTCTCAATATAGATGTAGAATTCTAGAATAGATTAATAACCCTTTAATAGCAATTTTATCTATCCTTACGGATTAAGGTGCATAAAAAAAAAATATTAATAAGACGTTATGTTTTCAGTTGGTACTTATTTTTTTGCATTGTTTACTTGCTTTTACAGGTATAAAATTTTATTCTTCAAATGTTAAAGTAAATTTCTTATCCGTATTGTTAGTTATTAAAATTCATCTGTAATAACATAATATTCTAAACACATTATAAGTACCTCATTCTTTTTTAACATATTTAAACGGTTGATATAAGAATTTTATCATTGATTTTAACATAACATTCTAAACACAGGTATGAAATTTTATCGTTGTGTTTTTAACATAAACATTCTAAACATGATGAATTTTTTATCATTGACATTTTTAACAACATTCTAAATATAAACAGGAATTTTTATCAAATTGAAGTTACAACATATAACATTTTTTAGTATAATTATAGAAAGGTTGTATTTCGAAGGTGCAACATAACATTCTAAACATATTATGGGGTACATCATTGAGAGAATTTTTTAACATATTTTGTTGCGAACATATATTATAGAATTTTATCGTTGAAATTTTTAACATAACATTCTAAACACATTATTAAATTTTATCGTTGAAATTTTTTAACATAACATTCTAATACATTATAGAATTTTATCATTGAGAATTTTTTAACATAACATTCTAGCATAATTTATGGGAATTTTATCACATTGAAATTTTTTTAACACTGTGCTCTAAACCATGTTATGAATTTTATCATTGAGGTGCACAACATAACATTTTCATTTTTATATTATAGATTTTATCATTAAAGGCCTGCCATAACTCCATATATTAAAACTATCAACTAAAATTTTTCTTATAACATATTTTTTTTAGACATATTATAGAATTTTATCGATTGAAGGTTTACTAGATTAAAAGCCTTGATATTTATCGATGGCATGCCACATTGTTTCTTAGCATATAAACCATCTTTAAACAAAATAAGTTTTAAAAATTGTTTTTCAATGTTTATACAAAATGAAAGTCGAAAAACAGTTTCAAATCAATTTTTTTTTTTAAATCCGACTTTGGGAGGATGCTGCATTTCATCCAACCATTTTTTTTTTTTTAAATATTACTGTAAAATATTTAATAAATAAATATTCAGTATTTACTATATCAAAATAATTTTATTTAAATAATTTTGGTTTCAAATTTGGAATCACTTGGGTTGATCGTTTGAGATCAGTGACTTTCGTGTTTGTTGTGGTGTCTTTAGATGTCTTGTGGAGGTTTACAATCAGACCAGTTCAAACTGCTTTGTGAAAGGAAGTTACCTACAGAGGCGGGCCGGAGCGGTTTCGGCCGCCTGAGTGAAATTACGGGAGAATAACATAGTTCCTTTCTTTGAGTAATTGATCGCCTTAAAACTTGGAATTGTCGTCCACCTGAATTTCTAGCAAAAGGAAGAAGGATCTATCCTATTTTCTTGGTGAAATTTACTCCAGTTTTTTGGTTTGTACCAATTCTCTCACTCTAGCTAGTTTGGGAGCCACACAGTACCCCGTCAAATTATGTTTGTAACCATGTAAAAAGAAATCATTTAAAAGAAATCGTTGTGGTTATAGTAAGAAAAAGTGTTTAGATAGATATCATCGATTAAATATTATTTTTTTTAAAAAAAACTAAGACCTTTACATTGTTTTTAAATTAAACGTAAAGTTTGTTATTGCTCTCCTCAAATGGAAATTCCGTTTGGCTACAATGTACTATATTATTTTATCGGCTATAGTACAAATTACTATAGTTTAAAATGAGGTTACGGGAATTTCGACGTGAAAATGTCTTTCATCGTTACAGTAAACAGTCGGTGAACTTTCTTGTCCGATCCATGCGTCAGATTTGAATCATGCAGCAACGAGACTAATGAGGCGAAAGAATGGTTGGCTTTTTTTAGCGGATAGATCCATACTACAGCAGGGGTTTACCATAGTATTTGTTTTGCAGTGGCGATATCGTACCAGCGTAGGCGCATGCTGCGGGGTATTTCTAGATATCTTTATGTAGATTACTCAGCTTAGACATGTAGCGTGGAAACGTTTGCTTATGGGTTAACTCTGGTTAGTATTTTTAAAGGCTTGAGGATTATTACAGGTTAAAGTGAACCGTAAAATAGCTATCAGAATAGTAAATGTTGTAAATTGAAAATTTCAAACTCGCATGTTTTTGATTATATCATGCAAGTTATGTTTTCAATTGTGCTGAAATTTACTAGATAAATGCTTATGACAATGCATATACTAAAAAGAAACGTTGTATTAAAATTTGAGAAATATGAGCATTTAGTAAATAGCTATGTTTTTTTTTTTACTGCGCATACATGAAATGTAGTGCTATACTGTCAACAGATGGAGGCCATCAATGAGCATTACTCTAAACAAGTATAAGAAAGGCGAAGTTCGGGTCCTGTGAGATTTTTTGAAAACGTCGGATAAAATCATAAAACAATTTCGCGTATTAATATGTAATTTATTATCAATCTCTTTAATAAATACATCTATTTACACACAGGTAGAATAATGGTTACAGAATGGGCTAAGTCACAAGTTTATCGCATGTATCGAGGGTCATTATTTTTTTTTGCTCAGTAAGGGCAATTATAAAGAATTTAATTTTCATAATATTTTTATCTTCCACAGAAGCAGTGTTTTTCATAATTCTTACCTTATTTGATGAAATAAATTCTAATTGGTGATATAGTATCGCTTTTTTTGAAATAAGCAGCATTCCACCATCTAGAGACCACCCTGTATACTATATATACTTAAGCCAATATATAAAATGTCATAACATAATATTCCAAAATAACAAACATATCAATAAGTACTTTGTAAATCTTTGATTTTTAATTAAACAACTATCTAATTTTAATCAGCACTAATTAAAAAATACTAAATATACCAAAAGACATGTGGAAATTTGAACATATCTTATGGACACTGTTCCCAGCTGCATCTATTAAAATAGGTAATCAAGAATTGGAGTTTTTCAACGATTAAAGAATATTAGCTCGACTTTTGGACGACTTTCACCATATCATTAAATGGATTTTTTTGTAAACCATCCATTTACCAATTGTTGAAAACAAAAGGGTTGTTTGGGCGTTAAATAATTCGCTTTATGATTCACA